>FTLJ01000780.1:0-46091 GCA_900155495.1 Porogramme epimiltina
GCGGTGGGAGCGGGGGCGGGGGCGGGGGCGGGGGCGGGGTCGGGGGCGGGGGCGGGAGCGGGAGCGGGAGAGGGGGCTGCGGAGTCGGACATGGTGGTGGTAGCTCGCCAAGGCACGCTCGCGGCTCGCGATACTTAGGGGCCGCGCCGACGTCCCCGTCGTTCGAGGGTTAGGGGCGAACGTCTTGGCGGCGACTCGCGACCAGGAACTGGTGACAGCATGAATTCTAACCCTAATTCTTGCAGGCTCGGAAGATTGCTGCGGCCACGACTCCGAACGCGTCGCAAGTGTAACCAAAATATATTACGATGGAGAAGCTACGATGGGGAAGCTGGGGGCACCCCTTGGCGCACAAGTGTATCGACTCGTACAACAGTCCGCATCCTTCTTCCTCTTATACATCGTCGTCGCCTAGCGACAAGCTGTTCATGACTTCAGCATAACATCACGTTCCGAGTCGAACCCTGAACCACATAGAAGACATTGAACATGGATGTGTCCAGTTCTCCTAGAATGTTGCACGACCAATCTGAAACCCAGAAAAGACCGGAACGCGTACTCGCCATGCGCAACACCTCGACCGACTGTGACCCTGTCCCGTGCGAACCCTCACTTGTCGCTGCGCTTCAGGATCCAAGAGATACAGCCTTCCACAAATGATTCCTTGATGCCGTTGAAGGGATCGTGTCCAAGCTCGTGGTATCCATCCTACAGTATCTTACGATCAGCAGGACGCGGAGGCTGCGGGGCTCAACGTGCTCTTACCTCGATGGACACGAACTCTTTGTCTGAGCCGTCCAGTTTGTCATAAAACCGCTTTGCAGCATGGAACGAAGCAATCTAATAGATGCAGATGTTGGCAGGGCACGAAATGTAGGATGGAAGTTGAGAAACGAACCTTGTCTGCGGTCCCGTGGATAATCAACACCTGATGCTTGATTTAGATGCGACGACAGGAAGAATGAGGTCGGGTGCTGACCGGCATCGAGCGTGGCCAGCTCTTGTAGTCCTCTTGCAGAACCCGCTCGCCCTGTAGAGAAGCTTTAAGTGAGACGGACAGGGAAGGGAAAAGAAACGCACACCGCCGAGCATATCGTGTAGCAGCTTGAATGATCCCTTCTGTAGGCACATCGGGTCCTTGTCGAGCGCTTCGTTGACAGAGTCATCATGAGTATAGTGCTGTGGGGAGCGGGGCCATCGCACTACGTGAGGGAGATAAAGGGATGTGTTAAGGTTTATGTACTCACACTGCGGTCCGCAGGGAGGGGCAGAATCACTGTAGGGAGGACAATGCTCGCAAGTTTGAGGAGGATCCGCAAAAACCCAGGAATGGGTTCCGTCTGGCGGAGGAAAGGGCTTGTCGCAATCACGCCGGATACAGGAGCAGGGTTGTCCGTCTGCGCAGCCGCACGCGCCACGAATGCCAGAGAAAGGGCTCCGCCCTGACAAGGACGATCGGGGACATATATGCGCATGACGAGAGGACGAACTCACCATGGAAGGCCCCACGAGAAAGAGGGGCACACGGGGGAAGAGGTCCTTCACGCGCCTTAGCCACCACTCCAGATCCGCAAGCTGCTCCGCCCCGCTCGACCGCCCATATGCGCTCTCCCGGCTCCGGTGCTCCGCGTCGAGGGCCGTGCGCCCGAACCCGCGCTGATCGTATGCGAAAACGGCGATCCCTTGCTGTGCGTAGAGAGAGTGCGTGGATTCATACGAGGCGATGTACTCCGCGAAGCCGTGGATGAAGAGGATGGCGGCGCGTGCGGGGGAGGCGGGGGCGTAGGTGCGAGTGTAGACCTTGAGGCCGTCTGGTGCCGGGAGCCACGCTTCGGTGTATGCGGGAGTATTGGACATAGCGGAGTCCGCGGAGGATCCTCCTGGATGAAACGGGTCAGACAACGCCGGGGAGAAGACAGAGTAAACGGACGTAGCATTGATGGGCCCCAAGACGTGAGCAATTGACCCGCTGTGGCGGGCCAGGCATGTCAGAGCAGCGCTCAGTGGGCGGGACTGGATGATGTCTGGCATGGTCGTGGGGAAGGAAGGACACAGAAGCTGCAAAATAGCGCCCGTCATGACCTACGTCATGAGTGAAACCCGACGGCCGGCTACATATCCGTCGATGCCCTTTCAGGAAAAGTCACACCATCGCGTGGGCTGCCCACTGCGTCACCACCACAGGCCCTTCAAACCAATTTGCTCGGCCCAAGAGCGAACTTGGTCAATCGCCACCCCGACCGGTGCCTTTGGGCGGTACGACTTCTGGCAGATGGCGGGATCCTCGCCCTACAGTGCGTCGCGGAGATCATGTCAATGTGGTTCCAATTATGATGGCACTACAGTCTAACCCCATTCGCAGATCTCCCGAAGCCCGACTGCATGCGCACCGCCGACACGTTCTCAGCAGCCGGCGTAGGGGAAATAATGCGAGACGAACTTCGGGGCACAAGTTAGCCTTTCTCTCCTTCTCCATGTCCTGTGCGACTCCTCCCCACACCGCCCAAGCGTGAACTATTCGTCCCTCCCACCACAGGCCCTTTACCGCCACCAGTATCAAGTACGCTGATCGAAGTCTGATTACTACGCATTCATGAACTGACATTCTCACCAGCCAACTCACTATGTGGCTTCTCGATACCGACCGCGCAGAGTTGCACTACTTCTCAGACCCTTCTCGCGTTCCCGGAGGCTATGCGATACTCTCTCACACTTGGATGGGCCATGAACTCTCGTTCCAGGGACACCAGGCCATCGCCATGCACTCTGCAAAGTTCAGGCTAAATCCTATCAATCACGTCACCCCCAAGGTTCGCAAGTGCTGCAAACTGGCTAAACACTACGGATACCAGTGGCTGTGGATCGACACGTGCTGCATAAACAAGGAGAGCAGCGCGGAGCTCTCGGAGGCGATCAACTCCATGTTCCGCTGGTACGTCCTCGCCGAGATCTGCTTCGCGTACCTCGAGGACGTGCCGTCCAACGACGACATATACGCCCGCGAGTCCGCGTTCCGACACGCGCGCTGGCACACTCGCGGGTGGACCCTGCAAGAGCTCCTCGCCCCCGCCTTCCTCGTCTTCGTCTCGCGGGAGTGGAGGCCCATCGGGACGAAAGCGGAGCACGCGATGCTTTTGGAGGAGATTACCGGGATCCACGCCGAGTTCATCACGCACCAGTGGACGTTCAACGACCACCGCAACCCCATCTCTCGGCGCATGGCGTGGGCGTCCCGCCGCAGCTCGACCCGCATCGAAGACGAAGCATACTGTCTCCTCGGCCTCTTCGACATCACCCTACCCATCCTGTACGGAGAGGGGCGACGCGCCTTCCAGCGTCTCCAAGAAGAGCTCGTGAAGCGATCCCCGGACACGACGATCTTCTTATGGGGGGAGTGCGTTCCTCCGCGCTACGACTCTCTCAACCCCGTCCCCCACGAGGAATACTTCGCCGGGACCCCAAACATCTGGAATTTCGGCTTTGCGCCCTCTCCTCGACAGTTCTCCGGCTGGCAAGGAGCGCTGTTCACACCCATCCTCTTTCCCGAACCCGGCGTCCAGCCATATATGCGCCACCAGTGGCCCGATGAGGTGAGCCACTGTGCAAGAGCCTGATACGTCTCTAATGCGTACTTTTAGGTGGACGAAGGCGACAAGGAAAAACGGGAAGTCGGGCCATTCGGGTCCATCGAGCTGCCGTCTGTCGAAGTCACCGCCCTGGGCTTGAAGTGCCGCTTCCCCATGGCAGACGTCGAGGGAATGTCCGTCGCAGTGCTCCTCTCCCAATCAGGATACTCGTCCGAGAACCCCGCCGTGTACTTCGGACTCCTCCTCGCCCAAGCCCCGAACAACATGTTCCAGGACCCGGTGCGGAAGACCTACTTCGTGTCCTGGATGTTCGACAACGGCGCGTCCTCCTTCCGCCTCGCCGACCTCGGGAACGACCTGTACAACCTGAAGCTGAGGGGGAAGACGTTCAAGGCGACGTGGCGCGACGTGTACATCCGGACGAGCCCGGGGCGGGAGGACAAGGCGGACCCGGCGAACTCGCTGCTGACGTTCTCGCCCGACCGGTTCGACGGGGTGGTGCCGTTCCGGGTGCCGCGGTGGCTGGTCGGCGCGATGATGTCGCTCGGGCTCAACCCGCTCTCCCAACGCACGCCGACGTACACAGCCGTATCCTTCTGCCACCCGCACTACCCCGAGAGCGCGAACCTCGTGTTCGGGCTCTGCGAGAAGAAGCCGCGCGACGACGGCTCTCCCCAGCACTGGGCGCGCGCGACGCCGCAGCCCGGGGTGTACGCGTTCGACGGGTACATGTGGGAGTCGCAGGACCACGACTGCGCGACGGACCACATCGAGACGTGGGGGCCGGCGCGCACGCGGGACTTTGGCGACGCGGAGCGCACGATCCGGGTCACGTTCACGCCGTGCCGGCTGGAGCCCTGCACGACGCTCGTCCTGCACGTCGAGCTGCGCGGGGACGCCTACGAGGACCTCCAGCGCGCTGCCAACTTCTTCATCCCGCCCTACGGCGCGGACATGTCGAAGGGCTACGCAGGGCCGAAGCCTACGGACCCGCGCGAGCGGCCGTCTGCGGGGGGCCCGGTCGTCCTCTCGACGCGGCTGAAGCGGCTCGTGCGCGCGATATTCTGCTCGCCGTCCTCGGCCCCGCCGGACGAAAGCATCGACACGAGAGTCACCGGCCGTCAGTCCCGACACGGCTCCAAAGTCTCAGTAGCAGCGGCATCGGAGACGATCAACGGCATGCGCGGCGACTCTCCGCTCCCGCCCCCGCCCCCGCCCCCGCCGCCGCAGCGAAGCCTCTCCTGGACGGCCGAGACCGGGATGCTCCCCCAGACCCGCTCCGCCATCGCCACCGATGTCCCTGTGCCATCTTCGTCTGTGGCCTCCCATGCAGATCCTACGCAAATGCCGCTCTCGGGTACGTCTCGATGCTGGGGCGCTGCTTGAATATCTCGTGCTGAGGGGTTTTCACAGGGCTCAACCGCCGACCCACTACTAGCGCTGGTGGGGCAGACGCGGAGACTGCACCGCCGTTGGTCGCGCTCAGGCCGACGTCGCGGAGCTTCGCGGCGTCGCCTCCGAGCCCGGGTGCAGCGTATGAAGGCAGTCCTGTAGTCTCGAACGGCGAGGCGCACAATGGGCTGCCGGACGTTCCCCGCGGGGCGTTATAGTTCTCGTAAACCGAATTCCATTTTACGGTCGATCACATTGTTCATCAAGGGTAGTATCAAACGCTGGCCCCCACTTCACTCATTCAACGCGGGACCAACCGATTCCCGCCGCGCCGCCGCCCGACGCCACACGAGCTTTCTATCCACCTTCCTCCAAAACGCCACGTCCGCCTTGGTCTTATAATCGTCTAGCACGCGCGGTCCCTTCCTCGGCTCCACGCACACGTTCGGGAACATCTGGTCCAAGACGAGGACGAAGGGCCCCATCTTCACCTTCCTGACGCCCGGGACGCACGCGACGTGCAGGCTGCACAGGCCATGCGGGCGCTCCGCGAGCAGGAGACCCGCCGGCGGCCCGCCGCCCACGGACATGTTGGGGAGGCGGAGGTATACGAGCTGCGGGCACCGCGCGGCGAACGCGGCGAGCGTGTGCAGCGTGACGCCCGCGGCGGCGGCTGGGGTGGCTGGCGCGCGTGCCTGCATGCTGAGCGTGGTGAGGGCGGGCCACGCTGCGGAGAGGGCTGCGAAGCACGCGTCTGTGAACTCGACGGTGGTTGCTCGGAAGTCGATCTTGACGCACGCGAGGCTTTGCAGAGATAGAAGGGGCCGGATGGCGTCCAGGAGGAACTGGGACGACGTCGAGTTGTCGTCATTGTCGTGGTGGGGGTACCCGGCGTCCATATCCCCTGATGGCAGCGTCCAGTCGATGGAAGATAGAGACGGGAATAACGTTCCAACCGACACGCATAGATCGCTCCATGTGTTCAGCGACATGGAGAGCTCCGTAGTCGTCCAGATCCTGAGGGACTGTAGCTGGCTTGGACGCGCTAATGTTGCGAATAGATGCTTGATGGACCTGGGCCCAGGACAGTCATCGAGCAGCTTCAATGACTTGAGGTTTCTGAACCCTGTAAATGGTTGGAAGGGGACATCATCGACGATACTAACTCCTGTCCCTAGATGCTCGAGTACTGGGCAGGAGGCCAAGATTCGAAGCCCGTCCATACTTTCCACGAGCCCATCCTGATCGAAAAAGCGTAGGTTCGAGAGTGCCGAAAAGGCAGAGAGAAGGTCAGGGTGGGTACCTGGGCGATCCTCTCCCGAGTCTCCCCACATGACGTGAAAATGTTCGAGACGCGGGGCCTGTTTGAGCATCCGGAGCATCGCTGAGCAGTGACGTTCGTCAGCGAGCGAATCTCCTGACTCCACGAGCTCCACTTCGAGTTGTCGTAATCCAGGGGGGATGACTTGGAGAAAACGATACTGTTCAATGCCCCCTTTGTCCAGTGTGACCTCGGCTGTGCGA
Source organism: Porogramme epimiltina (assembly GCA_900155495.1). NCBI lineage: Eukaryota > Fungi > Basidiomycota > Agaricomycetes > Polyporales > Polyporaceae > Porogramme > Porogramme epimiltina. Next base: position 6,504 of record FTLJ01000780.1, read on the forward strand.
AGGAACGGCAGGAGCGGCTTCCCATTTGCGAACGACAACAACTGCGTCCATATGTCCTCGGAAATGGAAACACTCCACTCGCGACATTCGGCTGGTAGTTTGAGGTCGTCGATACGGCGGACAAGAGAAGCATGGTTCTTGAACCGACTCCAGTCACTAGCCGTGATGCTTGATGAAAGCGTCTGCCAATTTTGTATGAGGTTATGTGGCACGCACATCTGGCAGAACAGATGGGACATAAGCTCACATAAATACGTCTCGTATAAGTGTATTTTGACGTTACGAAACACTCCCGTTCTTCGACTGAGATGGGTGACAGGGTCCTTAAAAGAACGTCGAAGGAGTCGAGGCGGGCCCAGAGGCGTCTAATAGTGGTATCATAGAATCCCTTACATACCAGCGCAAGGTGTACCAAGAACGATCGTAACGACTGTGATGGAGGTTGGAAGTCATAGTCCAAACTGCCACACCCCTCCAGAGAAATGGGTCCGTCAAAAGCTTGATCCATTACGTTGAGAAGTATTTCCGCATGGACCAGAGCACGGTGAGCTGCAGGGCGGAGGAGGGAGAGCTCATCCATTGGCGGTGACATGAGTAGGCTGCACGGACGTGAAGTCGGTTTCCACAGATGGCGAGGACGCTGAGCGGACCTGGAGAGAAAGTAATAGGAGAGCGAGGATCGCGTTCTGACAGGGTACGCGAATAGGTTTGTCGACGATGAAATCGGATTATGCCTTTAAATAGCCCCTCCAGGGTGTACAATGCACGATGACTTGAGATGACAAACGTGATTGAGCCTAGGCTTGGAGTCGCGGAGTCTCGTCGATGCAATGGCTGGGATTGTTTCCATTGACGTGCACAGCCTTATTACCATGGATAGAGTTAGGGAGAAATAATCTTGCTTCTCAAGCCAAAGCGTTGAGACAAACCAGCGTAAGAAAGGCTAAACCAAACTCAAAGAACTTGGTGGTGCGGCGCCGGTGCCACCGGCAAATGGGGCACGTGACGAGGGTGTTCCCGATCGAGCCCAAGAAAAGTTCGGCCAGCACAATCTCGCCGGTGATACATGTAGGGTATACAACATATAAAAAGACACCATACTGTCCGCACCGCCTCCCTCAAGCTGTTGCGCCTAAGCATCCCCAGAGCCAGCGAGAACAAGGTCGCTGAGCTGGGCCAAAGCGAGATTGAATTGATTCAACATGCCGGTGTCGAAGCTGGTCACAGTCGACGTCGGTGCGGTGGAAGTCGACGTCGAAGAGGTTGTCGCGGACGTCGTACTCGTGGAAGTTGTACTCGTAGTGTGGTGGGAGCTCGTCGAGTGCGTCGTCGACGTGGTCGACTCCTTGTGCGACGTGGTGGTGGTCGAGGGCTTGTGCGTCGTCGTCGTCGTCGTCTTCGGCTTATGAGTGGTAGTTGTGGGCGGTGGAGGTGGAGGTGGAGCTGCGCCACTGCCGAAGTCCCACTCGCCGTATACCTGCCCAATGTCCTCGTAGTTCGACCCGACCATGTGTTCCATCAGGCCACGGGAGAGGTCTATCGCCGCGTACGGGCACTCTACGCACTGTTCGTGTAAGGAAAGAGCGGTTGGTAGACTACCCGGAAAGAGGAATAGAAAGGAGCACATACATAGTCCGTAATCTTGGCCTGGGCCGTCTTGCCCTTGTAGTTCAGAGTGATCGTTTTGTAACAGTGGGACCCACCGTCCCATTGCTGCAACGGAGGGTTAACACCTCTACCATACGGCTGCACTACTCCTCGCGAGCACGCACATGCGAATTGAGCGCAACAATCTGCAGCGGAGAAGCCTTTGATCAGCGCACGGTAGTAGGTTACAGACGTCGCCGTACTCACGAAGTCGTTTGGCTGGTCGAACGACCCACAGGCGTTGACACCGGCATCGTAGAAGGTGAACCGAGCATTGTCGGAACGTTTTTCCAGTCCGCGCTGAGCGTGGCCATGATGGCGTCGTCCAAGATGGTCATGGGAGCCGGAGTCAGCGAAGACAAGGGCAGAAATCAGAGAAACAAAAAGGATTGTAGTGGAGGCCCGAGGCCCGAGGGCGAACATTGTGTAAGGACTGTCGAGAGATAGGGATCCGAGAGGTAAAAGGAGGAGAGACGGTGAGACACTAAATCGTCGCAGGTATATTGGCAGAGATGGGGAGGCCCTTGCCTGGGGTGGGAAACAACAGCTTCTGACGTGCCTGATGCTGTCAGTGTACGTCGAATGATGGGCTTGGCTACAGCCATGCGACCTCCGATGTATCACGGTATTCACCCGTACCAGGGCACCACGAACCATGCTCGTTGCCGATGCAAACGACAAAGAAACATACGTATCCTACAGCGACTATCACCCGAGATGATGTGTTTTTTTTTGCACTGTTGAGATAATATGTAGGAGCACTTTACTCACCATTATTCTCCGTTTAGGGAGGCGTAACCCGTGATAAGCTTCCTTGATCCCGCGGCGGCGATGGTGGGCCGCCTGCATCGTATGTAGAGTGAGCGCGCAAGTGACCGCAGTCAGATCAAATGGTTTCCGTGTGTAGTTCGCCGGCCATTTACATCGGTCACACGCGGGAGTTGCCACGAGAAGATATCAAGTGTTTCTGAAAATGCCCGAAAATCATTCCAAGAGGGTGAAAAGGGGCTTATTGATTGATATGTAGTGGCACAGGTGGGATACAAGAGAAGCCGTACTATAAGACTCGACGTAAGAAAACAAGGCGTGTGGGACCTAGCAACTCACTGGAATCATAACGCCTCGCACGCAATAATACCCTCCCCTGGCAATCCTGCAGACTGTCCGCTTCCCAGTCTGTCCCCACCAGGTCGGATCTAGTCGGCATGCCATAGAGTACCGCTTGACGAATGAGTCGTACGTTGAATATAAAAGGTCGAAGCCTAGGGTGCAAGTGAGATGAAGAAAAACGCGGTGACATATGTAGTAGCTGGAGCGTGGAGTCCCCAGGATTGTTGTCAGGAGCCTTCCGTTCAGACTCGTCCCCAGCCTTTTTGGCGTAGATGGAATATTCGAACTCCGCTAAGCATACGAGGCACGATGAGCTCCAATCCTCTACACTCCGATTACCCCGCTTCCGATCAGGCTGCTCGCTCACAGACGAGTGAGTCTACATATGACTTTCCCCTTTGTCCTCAAGCTCAAGCACTGAGCGTAGGTGTCATCAATAAACACCCTTTGTAGTTGCTTGTAGATATTTTTACAGCGAGGGTTAGGAGAGGAAGACAGCGCCTCGCTCTTTTTGAAATCATGCCAAGGCAATGTCATGCTCCGACGTTGCCATATTGTTGACCCTTGGCGATGGGGTAACCCATCTTCCTCTCCCTTCTCGCATTCCCATTTTCCAGTGCGTATAGTGACAGTATGTAAGAACGGTGTTTCCCCATGCGCGAAGTCCGACAGTGCCTGAGATTTACGCTTCAACAGCGCAAATCCCATGTGGCTTCTCAGCACAGCCGACGCCGATCTCCGCTTCTTCTCAGACCCCGGTGCCGTCCCAGGAGGCTACGCTATCATCTCTCATACATGGAGTCCGAAAGGAGAGCAGTCTTTTCAAGAGGTCCATGCCATTGGTGTCAAGTGCAAGGAGACGGGAAGGAACCCTCGCGATTACGTCGACAGGAAGATTCGTGACTCCTGTCTCGTGGCCGAACGCGATGGCTACGCGTGGGTTTGGATGGACACATGCTGTATCAACAAGGAGAGCAGTACGGAACTTTCGGAGGCGATCAACTCCATGTTCAGCTGGTATGTCCTCTCCGAAGTCTGTTATGCGTATCTGGAGGACGTGCATGAAGGCGACGACCCGCGCGAAGAAGACTCCGAGTTCCGGCGGTCGCGGTGGCACACAAGGGGCTGGACGCTTCAAGAGTTGCTCGCCCCCGCATTCGTCGTCTTCCTTTCGGCGGAGTGGAAGGCTATTGGGACCAAGCACGACCTGAGCGGGCCTTTGAGCGAGCGGACTAGCATCTCCGAAGGGTACCTCACCCGCGCACGTCGGTTCTTTGGTGCGTCGATCGCGGAGCGGATGTCCTGGGCGGCTGGAAGGGAGACAACCCGTATTGAGGACGAGGCATACTGTCTTCTTGGGCTGTTCAGTATCAACATGCCGATTATGTATGGAGAAGGCCGCCAGGCATTCCAACGCCTACAGCAGGAGCTAGCGAAGCTGCAGTACTTGGACACTACTCTATTCGCTTGGGGCTCCCGACACGACGATGACTGCGAAAAGCTCCCCCCTGAAGACCTCACGGAGATTTGGTCGGGATTCCACGAAGTCAATCACCCAGAGCGATTCCTGTTTGCGACATCCCCAAGCGACTTCTCTGGATCTACCACGTACTATACCCCGGGTCTTAGCTCGACCGCTGTCCTTCAGCCGTATCTGGCCTGGCAGTGGTCTGAGGATGTATGTCGTTCACGTCTGCTATGCTTGTTGCGCTGTTAGGCTAATTTAACCTTCGTAGAACGAGAAATCGGTAGGCGACATCAGCAAGAAGGAAACGGGGCCATTCGGCCGCATTGAGCTTCCGTCGTGCGAGGTCACCAGCTACGGCATGAAGTGTCGCTTCCCAGTTGCCGAAATTGACGGCTTCACGATCGCTGTGCTTTTGGTGGAGACCAACGACGAGCACCTTGGTATGATCTTGCACCCAGCAGAGGACGACGAGCTCCAAGATCCGAGCAGGAAGATGCATTATGTTACATGGCCCTTCAAGACGGAGAACACGTACTTCAACTGCCGGTTGGCACTCCTCGGCGGCGACCTCTACAACTTGCAGTTTCGAGGCAAACCCGTGAACGCGACCTGGCGGGACATCTACATCCACGCCAGCCCTCGGACATCTGACAGAACAGACCCCTCCTACCTCATCTTTCGCCTCTACCCTGACCGCGCACCCGCGCCGTTCCGCATACCACGGCGATTGGTGAACACGATGATCGCACTCAAGCTCCTCCCGGACACGGGAATGGGGTCGACCGATCCGGATGCGTCGACGAACATGTGGATCGACTTCACCAACACCACGACGAGCGAGAAGGTGCACGTCCAGCTTGGCATCTGCGCGACAGCCTCGACGGGCGACGCCCCCTGCCACTGGGCGTACGCCGAGTCCTCGGACCTCTCGAACTGGACGGCGCCTTGGAAGCAGGCTGCGCACGACTGCGCGAAGGACCACATCGCGGACTGGCCGGGCGGGGCGCGAGACTTCGGCGACGCAGAGCGCACGATCCGCCTCTCGTTCGCGCCGTGCAAGCACGCGCCGCCGGGGCGCACGCGCGTCTTGGGTCTCGAGCTCTCCGGTACAGTGTACGACGGGATCCAGCGCGCGGCGGGCTTCACAATCGCGGAGCGCGCGGGCGGGCTCGATGGTCCGCTGAAGCTTGTGACCCACACGGGCACCCCACTCACCGTTCCTGCGCCCCAGAGCGCGGCCCCGGTATCCGCTCCACCATGGCACCCCGTGTCCGCGCCTAAGCAGGACAAAACTACAGAGCGCCTGTCGTATCACCTAGGGACCGTGGTCGCGTCAGTCATGCTCAGCGCCTTCGCTTCTGCAGCAATTGCCTTCAAATTGGCTCGCGCTACTACAGGGGGTTCCCACTAGCCGCGTGCTCGTCCAAACGCTCCCCGCCGCGTATATTCCATACTTCGCGGCTGGAGTTTGAGCACGTGTCCCCCCTCCGGATGCTCTGTTCCGCCCGAGTACGTTGGCCGACGCGCGCGCCGCGCGGCGATTCCTGCCTTCGCCCGGCCCGCGAACGCGGGGCATGCCGCGCGGAACGACAGTGCACCGAACGAGAGGGCTTTGGAGGCATAGATGGAGCTAGAGATGATGTGCCACGACGACTGGAGGGGTGGGAGGATGACTGTGGGGGCTGAAGCGCATGCCATGAGGAGTGGCACGTAGTGTTGGAAGTTGGGTGCGACTGGGTTATACATATCGCTTTTCTGCGGAACCGCGGAAGGGATGGCGGGGTTGCGCCGCTAGTCTAATGCCACAACGACCTCATCGAACAAGACCCAACACCCGACGAGGCCTGTCGGACCGACTGCGGGGAGCCTTCGGCGGAGTGGGAGGAGGGGACGGGAGAGGAGAGGGTCTGGGCGGTGGGGGTCTCGCGACGAACGGCGCGCGCGCCACGACGACGACCCCAGCATCACGCTGCAGCGCCTCGTACGCCCTGCCCACGAGGTCCATACCGAGGACGAGCGTTTGCCCGAGTCGCGGGGCGTGAGGGCACGGCGCGAACGAGAGGCGCACCGTACGCTCCGCGTCGCCGAAGTCGCGCGTGCACTCTGGGCCCCAGTCCTCGATGTGGTCCGTCGCGCAGTCGTGCGCGCGCTTCGTCATTGGATCGTGGAAAGACGCGCGGTGTGTATGCTCCGCGAACGCCCAGTGGCATGAGGACACGGCCGTCGACCGGAGAGCGCAGAGCCCAAGTGCGATGCGGATCTTCTCCCCGGAGACGGTGTCGAAGAACACCACCAGCCGTGCGTTCTTCGCTGCCGAGTCTTCTGGGAGAAGAGAGGTGTACGGGAGGAGCTTGAGGGCAGCCAACGCGTGCATGATGCAGCGAGGGATGCGGAAAGGGGCAGGGGAGATATCGGGAGTGAAGCGCAGCACCAGGTGGGCTCCATCTGACCGATCTTTGGCGCGTGGTTGGGCACGGATGAGAATGTCCCGCCACTTAGGATAAAGAGACATGCCGCGAAAACGCAGGTTATAGAGGTTGTCCCCGAGATTGGCCAGTCGGGCGTAAATACCGCGCGGAATTCCTGTAAATACCCAACTAGCGTAGTATGTTCCCCGATTAGGGTCTTGAAGTTCGTTGTTAGGAGCTGGATGTAGGAGTAATCCGACGTGGTGCAACGCAGTTTGCACCAGGAGAACTGCGATCGTGATTCCGTCCACCTCGGCGACAGGGAGACGACACTTCATGCCCTGACTGGTAACTTCGAATGATGGAAGCTCGATGTGATCGAACGGCCCCGTGTTTCTTTTGTCACCTAGCTTCAGCGTGTGCTTCAGAGTAGCATTAGAAGGGCGGGTCACTAAGAATCATAATGAACGTACTGCATGTGTCCATTGGGATGGCAGGTAAGGTTGGAGGGCGTCTTGTGCGGAAAGTTGTGGTGTATAGTAAAAGTCCCTTGCGTCACGAAAATCGCTCGGGGACATGGCGAATAGAAACCTTCCCATGTAGCTGGGGTTATGGAAACCGCGGTAGATTTCATTGAGCGGAAGTCGCAATAGATCCCCTTGGTCTGCTTTGTAACATCCGCCCCATGCGAAGAGTGTCGTATCGGGGGATTGCCTAGATAGCTCCGCCTGTAGCCTCTGGAACGCTAGCGATCCTTCGCCGTATAGGGTGGGCATGTTGATGCCAAAGAGACCGAGCAAAGAGTAGGCTTCGTCTTCTACACGGGTCAACTTGCGACCTGCCGCCCATGACATTCGCATCGCGATCGGCGCCTCGAGAAAGTCCCACTCGCGCGTGAGAAATCCTTCCTGTATACCTGTGCAGTCTGCGAGCAATCCACAGAGGCTGTTCTTCGTCCCGATGAACGTCCACTCCGCCGATAGAAAAACAAGAAACGCGGGTGCGAGGAGTTCTTGTAGTGTCCACCCTCGCGTGTGCCACCTCGCGCGACGGAACGCTGAGCCTGCGATGTTTGGTTCGCCGTCTTCTTGGGACACGTCTTCAAGGAAAGCGTAGCAGACCTCGGACAGAGCGTACCAGGTGAACATAGAGTTGATTGCCTCCGAGACCTCCGTGCTACTTGTCTTGTCTATGCAGCACGAGTCTATCCACACCCAAGTGTATCCATCCTGTTCAGCGATTTCGCAGCACCGCCGGATCTTCTCAACAACGTGGTCGCGGGGATTCTCACCCGCCGCCTTGCAACACGAGATGATCGTCTGAACGTCCTGGAAAGTTTGCTCCCCGCTGTGACTCCAGGTGTGAGAGAGAATGGCGTAGCCTCCAGGGACGGAGGCGGGGTCGGTGAAGTAGTGGAGTTCTGCGCGAGCGGTGTTGAGAAGCCACATACTGTAGCTCGACCTATTAGGAAGGATGGGTAATTGGCTTAGTTGTATCAAAAAACGGCAATACTCACTATTAATGTACCTCGTATCCTCGAGATCAATAAGTAAGCGAACTTAAGGGCCTCCAATTTGGGGGCTGAGCGGACACGTCGAGTAGGTACTTAGGGGTCCATGGCCGCGGCTCGAACACTCCTAAATAGGCGGGTTGGCAGTGTTCGGGCATATCAGCGAGATGTCGTTCTGTGTGATTGTGGTGATAACATAGCGTCTAGGTTGATTCGGAGCTGGTTACTGCGAGACTGAAAGACGAGAACAAGGACTACGCAGACGCAGCATGATGATCTGATGCCGTTTATGTCGAATAGGCGCCCGCGCCTGGACTCTGAGGCTGGGTCATCCGGCACTGGTTGTGGTCGGACCAGTACGAGCGCATCGGGGCTATCCCACAACCGTCCATCCTTGTTATGTATAGTACGACTTCAAGTCGACGCCGACGACTCGACGCTCGCCCGTCGACCAGAGAATGGTTACAGCAGTGCCCAAGCATGGCATGCGGCGTTTCTACCTGAGACTCGGACGAATATCATGACGCCGACCGCTCACCGGCAGGGCTGCGATGGGCGGGGACGCGAGCCTGAAGTGCCTGAAGAACCCAATCAACGCAAAGAGCCACAAACAACCGCCCTTCCAAAGATATATATGTTGGGGATCACGGCATGAGTGTGCTAACTCCCATGTATGCGTACCGTGCTTGAAGTTGTATCAACGCCTGCCAACGATGCCACATGATCTTCTAAGCAGTCGGGTGCGCACATAAGAGCGGGTGACCATGGAATGTCTTGCCAGAGTGAGTACAGGAGGCCTATCGAGAGGCATAACGGGATACACTTAGTCACCCCTCTCCGAAACAACGGGCACGGATCGCGTACTGCTAGATACCCGGGGTGCTCTATAGTGGTGCGATGAATGATCGGTTTAACGACGAAGTGCAAAGAGCTTACCACTCTTTTGGGTGATGACCTCGAACATCGCCGGTAGAAGTGACGGCAGCCATGACTTCAATCGCTTCTTCTAAGATCGCCGGCCCACTGGGTGGAGACATTTCTTCATCACGACTCGGGGGAACAGTCTCTTGTAGGACCGTGGAGATGTCGGAGTCCTCAGAGCTGCTAGAGGAGTCGGAGTCTGCGTCTTCTCGGCTATCTTCAGTAGCCCGTGTGGTGCTGGCAGGGACTGCGCCTGGGTGGTCTCCAAAAGACGCAGGCGCGTCATCGTCTAACGACCCAGCACCGTCTTCAAGCAGGAGCTGCGCCCGAGGGAGCTGCGGGAGGCGTACGTCCGCCTCGTGCTGCATCTTCTCGTATACCTCACCGCTTAACTCGAGGCCCAGCACGAGCGTACGCCCGGGCATGTGCGGGCAGGGCGTAAACATCAGCTTGATCGTACGCTCCGCGTCTCCGAACGCGCGCGCGCGGTCGGGCCAGTCCGCGATGTGGTCCGTCGCGCAGTCGTGCGCGTCCTTGCTCCACTTCTCAGACGATGTTCCGCGGTACGTGGGCTCGGCCCAGGCCCAGTGGCACGGGCGAGCGGGGGTGGTAGACGCTTTCGTGCACAGTCCGAGCATGATGCGCACCCGCTCCTCCTCGACGATGTTCTGGAGCAAGAGCCGGCTGGTGTGCGTCGACATCGGGTCGGAGGTTTTCTTCCAAGCCTTTGGGTATAGTTCGAGTGCGCTGAGGGCCTGCAAGAGTGATCGCGGAACACGGAAGGGTATGGGCGTGATGTCGAGGAAGAATGATTGCACGAGATGCGCGCCGTCCGAGCGAGAGGTCGTGCGGGGTTGCTCTATGATGTAAATGTCGCGCCAAGTGGCATCAACTGGCTTCCCACGGAATCGCAGGTTGTAGAGGTCGCCGCCGAGGCAGGCCACCCGCTTGGATATATGGCCGTGGTCGCCCTCTCTGAAAGCCCAAGAGACGGAATATGCTTCGCGAGTTGGATCCAGTACTTCGCTACGCGGGGCAGGGTGGAGGAACAGGCCGAGGTGCTCTTCTGTCGTCTCGCACAGAAGTACGGCGATAGTGACTCCGTCGACCTCCGCAACTGGGAAACGACACTTCATGCCATAGGGTGTAACTTGGAATGTCGGGAGCTCTAAGTGGGCCTGACCAAAGAGACCTTCTGTTTCGCGACCGATTTTCTTCTTGTGCTGGAGATGGTAATAGCATTAGATCGACTTCCTTGGAAGAGAGGATGACCACACATACATCTTCGGACCCCTGGTGTTTCAAGTAAGGTTGTAGGGCGACCTTACCGGGAAGATCCGGCGTGTAATACACGTCGTCCATCCATCGAAACTCTTTCGGTGACGGGGCGTAAAGGAACCTTTCCGTATGGTTTGGACCATGAAAGCCGTTGCGGACGACGGATAGAGAGCCCTGTGGGAGCTCCGCGTCGCTCGACTCGTGCCATGTGCCCCACGCATACAATGACGTGTCAATATTTTGCTTCACAAGTTCAGATTGTAGGCGCTGAAAGGCTTGCTGTCCTTCACCATACAGAGTCGGCATATTGATGTCGAAGAGACCAAGAAGACAGTACGCCTCATCCTCGACACGTGTCGTCTTGCGTTTTGCTGCCCACGACATTCGCCTCGCGATCGGCGCCTCGAGGAAATTCAGTTTTCGGGTGAGATACTTCGAATAGATTCCCGTACATTTCTGGAGAGGGCCGCAAAGGTCGTGCTTCGTCCCAATAGGTTTCCATTCTTGTGACAGGAATACGACGAATGACGGCGCGAGGAGCTCCTGGAGGGTCCATCCCCGCGTGTGCCACCGCGCTCTCTTGAACTCCGACTTTTTCGCATGAGGGTCGTCGCCAAAGTGGACGTCTTCGAGATAGGCGTAACAGACCTCGGAGAGTGCGTACCAGGTGAACATAGAGTTGATCGCCTCTGAAAGCTCTGAGCTGCTCGTCTTGTCGATGCAGCACGAGTCTATCCAAACCCAAGCGTACCCATCCCGCTCCGTGATCTCGCAGCATCGCTTGATTTTGTCCAAGACATGTTCCCGAGGGTTTTCACCAGCTACCTTGCACCGTGCTATGATCTTCCGGACATCCTGGAAAGATTGCTCTGCATTATGGCTCCAGGTGTGGGATAGAATTGCATAGCCTCCAGGGACAGCCGCGGGGTCGGTGAAGTAGTGAAGTTCTGCTCGGGAAGTGTCGAGAAGCCACATCCCTCAAATGATCTATTCAGAGGGGCCACTAAGTCAGCGTAATTTGAGTAGCGACGGCTTTGAAGTAACGGTGCTCACTGTGAACGCGGCACCTCTCTGAGGGTGCAGAGGCGTGTCGAGAGGATAGATCCTGAGGGGAGAAGGTGGCGGGTTGAGACAGGGCTGGTATCTAGTTGAGGGACGTGCACAATTGATCATGTCATGTCTCCAACCGGACAGCAAGGATTTTTGAAATAAGTATAGCAGATCAAGCGGGGCGGGGATATATTGGAAGACGTCTTGGAGGGACAATATGTTATTCCTTAGCACGCGTGACAAGACACAACGACGATAAGAAAGAAAGCCCTGAAGGAGCTCGATGGAGGGTCACTCTATGCTTCGCCGACATGGGTGACGACAGTGAGCAACGAAGGAGGGCGGGGCCATGCCAAGTACGGCAGGAAGGCGGGCGGCCTGGCGGGGCGCCCAATGATGGCGACGCTCGTTATCTCGAAAGATAAGATGAAGGACAAGATTTATCAATTCCAGTAAGTATATGATATGCGACCACAAACCAGCCCGCCCACCCATACCGGCCTGGCTGGAAGCTCGTTAACGTCTCCAGTAAGCATTTATGATATGTTGAAGGGGCCTTGTTAATTATTACTGGTCACTCGTCGAACGCAAAGCTAATGTCACGTGATATGCTCAGCGACGGCGGCTGCGTCCATTTCCTGTTCGCGGGCCTTCCCTACCGTTCAGTGCCGCCTCCTTCCCCCCTCACTCTTGGATCCTTGCTGACAGTCATGTCTACCTCTACGCCTACCATCGGAGACCCTCTTCCGGATCCGGGAAGCGTTTTCTGTGAAGAGGGTCAGGAAAACTGCAAGAGTCTCTTCAAAGTTTACATCATCCCAGCTGAACGCATCGTGCTCAAGAACCTGGCGACATCGCGGACCGAAGCAGATATCAAAGATAGAAGGCTAGATGTCGTCGCCGTGCGCCTAGTTGGTCACCTGCTCCTCCAGTATGATCTCTTTTCCCCTGAGGCCCGGGACGTCATGGAGAGGGCTATTGCGAGCTGCAACAAGGACACTGATGGCATTGTCAACTACGTGCAGCTATGTGAGCTAGGCAGATTTTATCTCAATCATCTCATCCGGCCAAGTGAGCTCCATCTTTCTATCAAATATCTTCATATCGACAGCGTGAGTGTGTATAGTGAAAAGTGCCCCAGGCCATACCCCGGCCCCAAGCAACTACTGCCCATCGCGACGCTCTTTTGACGCTATGATTGGTCGCATCCGACAGGACGCTCAACCTGCATTGACTCGCGAAGATACCAAGTCATATGTGAGTGGTCTGCTGAGGCGTCACTCCATTACATCTGTCGGCATTTGGATTTCATGATCATGACCGGATGTTATCGTTGCAGGCACTAGTCAGGGACGGCTACTCCTGTATGGTCACTAGCTGCCCAGACGATAGATTCTACGAACTATATCGTAACGCGCTCCGCAACCGGTCCAATCAGCCCGTAGCAGATACGCAATGTTGCCACATCATCCCGTTTTCGATAAACAATATCAAAGAAGATGACGATATAGAGACGTTTGGTCTCAAGGTCCGTCAGAATCCACGTCTTATGTTGTGGACTGTGTATTTGTGCGTGAGCTGATGTCATGAGAACAGTTAGAGGGAACGACGATCTTCTGGAGTATTCTGAAGATGTTCGGCTATGATATCCAGCCGGATCTCAAGGACGAAAAGATAAACCGCCTCGAAAACGTGATGACACTCTCCTCCACCATTCATATCCGGTTCGATGATCTGAACTTCTGGCTCGAAGAAGTTGAGGGGAAGGTAGGTTAGATTTATTCGACACACATTGTCACGTATTTGACATCGCCTCACCAGGAGAACACGTACCGCACATGTCTTCCCAGGCGGTCGGATGACGCTGACATGCGAGAGCGACTCATGATCCCCCCCGAGGTTCACTTCAAAGTCCATGACGTTGACCTCGTTCACCGCGACACGCAAGATCTCGCCCCTCTTAGGTGCCAGCCCCGACATTTGGCTTTGCCCAACCCGAGGTATCTCCGACTCCGTGCAGCTTGCTGCAGGGTCGCCCATCTTTCAGGTGCTGTAGAGTACTTGGAGGAGATACATCGTGACACCGAGATGCTCGCGGTCCTCACGAATGACGGTTCATCTGCTGACGTCCTAGACGCAGCATTGTGGAATATCCGAGAGCTTGTGCCACCCGTGTAAAGCTTTTTATATGGTGCTAAAACACGAGGGCTCAAGATCTCAGCCCGTACTTAGTCGCCGAACAGGCCAAGATTTGGGTTGAAGAGGGCTTATATTACGTTATCCTAATAACATTGTATTGAATTACCGAATAGCATTTTATGATCGCGACATGCGTCCACTGCCCACGTTCCACCCGTACGGCGGTACAAGCTATGTAATAACCCTTAATACATACATAGTTTTGAAGCGGAATAAGGCTTCTTCTATAGCACTAGTAGAGGAGAGACGAGAACCCAGCAAGGTGTACATTCACAAGAAGCAGTGAACCAGCAGGAATAGACTCGGAGTACCAGGCCCAGTACTAGGGTATCACATCCTCAGATACGGAAATCGGAGGAGCTGAGCCGACGTTGCTTTGGGGGACCCATTGCCCAAGTTAGATAGGCTAGGATACTGTAGTTCGACGCGATCGAGTAAATGAAAATATGGGTATCATCGTAGCGCCACTACGAGACTCGCGCCCTACAAATCAAGAGGTTTGTGAGTAGCTCAGGCTGCAGTAGTTACTGTTTCGTTGCGAGAGCCTTCTGCTCGATAGCTCGTAGGCGGAGGAGGGGTCGGGAGATCCAGCGCTTCGATGCGTTGCCGTTGCAGCTTAGGATGCAGCGGGAGACGCGTCCCTGTGCTCCACTGCATCCTCTCGTACACGCTCCCTTCGAGTTCCAGTCCGAGCACTAACGTCCGACCGGAGGCATGCGGACAGGGCGCGAACACCAGACGAATTGTCCGCTCCGTCTCCCCGAACGCGCGCCTGCAGTCAGGCCAGTCCTCGATATGGTCCGTCGCGCAATCGTGCGCATGTCTGCTCCACGGGAGGTGCCATGTCGCGAGATGCTTGGGTTCTGCCCACGCCCAATGGCGCGGACGCGCGCCCTTCGGTGTAGATTTGGTGCACAGCCCGAACATGATGCGTACCCCTTCCATGAGCGCGAAGTTCTCGAGCGTGAGGCGGATGGTATGAATGGATGCCGGGTCTGTAGAAGTCGTCCAGGTCCAAGGAAAGAGTTCGAGCGCAGCTAAGGCTTGCAGGAGGCATCTGGGGATACGAAATGGTGCTGGTGCAACATCAAGGGCAAAGCGGTGCACAAGGTGTGCGCCGTCAGAACGAGAGGTCGTGTGTGGGTGTGCCATGATGTAGATATCGCGCCACGAAGCAACGACGGGCTTCCCCCGGAAGCGCAGATCGTAGAGGTCGCCACCGAGGCAGGCCACCCTCCTTATGGTATGAGCAAACTCGCCTTCTTGAAATGCCCAGGAAACACAGTACGTCTCGCGGGTTTGATCCAGGGCCTCGGTATCTGGAGCAGGATGAAGCAGCAGGCCAAGGTGCTGCTCCGGAGTCTCGCATAGGAGTACCGCGATGATGATCCCGTCTACTTCCGCTACTGGAAAGCGACATTTCATCCCGTACGGCGTGATTTCAAAAGACGGGAGTTCGGTATGCGCTTGGCCAAATAATTGGCGTTCTTCCGAGTTGCAACCCCTCCTGGCGTTGTACTTTAAAATGGATAAGAATGAGGTTCTCGACAAGAAATATAACGGACATACCTCTTCCGACCCTTGAGCTCGCAGGTAGGGCTGACGAACCGCGCTAGGAGAGAGATACGGCGTGTAACATACATTGAACCGTCCCTTGAACACTCTCGGGGATGGGGCGAATAGGAAGCGTTCCGTGTGGGTTGGGCCGTGGAATCCGGTGTGAACCTTGGAGAGGGAATCTCGCGGTCGGTCGTCGTCGCGCGAACAGTGCCACGAGCCCCATGCAAACAGAGACGTGTCGATCTTGTGCTTCACCAGCTCCGCCTGCAGCCGCTGGAACGCATGTCGCCCTTCTCCGTACAGCGTGGACATGTTGATACCGAGTAGGCCGAGGAGGCAATAGGCTTCGTCCTCGACGCGCGTCGTCTTGCGGTCCGCCGCCCACGACATTCGTCGCGCAACAGATGACTGCAGGAAGTCCCATTCGCGAGTGAGATACTTCGAATAGATTCCGGTGCACTGCCAAAGAGGAATGCATAGGTCGTGTTTTGACCCGATTGGTTTCCACTCCAGAGACAGGAAGACAACGAATGCCGGAGCGAGTAATTCTTGCAGGGTCCACCCTCGCGTGTGCCATCGCGCTCTCCGAAATTGAGACTCTTCGGCGAACGGATTGTCATCGAAATGAACATCTTCCAGGAAAACGTAGCAGACCTCGGCTAGGGAGTACCAGGTGAACATCGAGTTGATGGCCTCGGACAACTCCGTGCTGCTCGTCTTGTCGATGCAACAGGAGTCGATCCAAACCCACGCGTACCCATCGCGCTCCGCGACCTCACAATACCTCCGGATCTTCTCGCCCACGTGGTTTCGAGGATTTTCGTCGGCGTTCCTACAGCGCGCGATGATAGCTTGAATGTCCTGATAGGTCTGCTCGCCATCGTGGTCCCAGGTGTGAGAGAGAATGGCATAACCTTCAGTGACGGCAGCAGGGTTGGTGAAGTACCGCAGCTCTGTGCAGGCGGTACTGAGGAGCCACATCCTTCAGTGACCTATAGGAAAGAGAGCGAAATGAGTTGTCTGTTGAACATCTATAGGAATAATACGCCACTACGCGACTCACGGTGTAGTAAGAAACGTGTGCCTGAAGCGACAGGGCGGAGTTGGTGGTAGCTCGGAAGAAGGTCTGAATGGAATAGCCACATATACCCCTTCCATCCAGGCAGTGAAACCATTTGACGTAGGAGCGCAGTCAGCATCCGGCCGGTGACGCTACAAGAACGCGCTGGATGTGCGGTACGGCCAACGGGAAAGGTGGCACTTTTCCAACCCTGCGGTGGCGGAGGCGCTGAGAGCGCTGTGTGACACGTCAACGACAGGGAACAAACGGCTGCCGCCCTGCACCCCTAGTGGGTCTAAGCTCGGTAATGTCACTCGTGGGGAGCTACTACTGCACAGCGTTTGAGCTTTTAACAGGGTCGACTGGACCATTGGCAAGTGCCGTCGTCTTCAAGAGCGCGATAAGCTCCAATGATACACCGAATGAATTGTCATGCAAGTGGCCCAGGTTCTTCCGCGAGTAGTTTCGAAGTGATGCGAGTTGCCTACAGGAATACTATGCGTGTACACCATTCCGTGTATCCTATAGGATACAGCGCTCCTCGCTCCTGGGTCGAGCCAAAGGGTTGTCTTCAACGCTCGACCTTGACCGCGCTACCGAAACCTCCGCCCGGCCGCTGATCGCATCGTACGCGAGAAAACGTGGAGGTTTCGAGCGCTGTAGAGCCACCGGTGGTCACCGCCGGTACAAGTTTCGATGGACAAGGTCGGTACCTGGGGCCTGAAGGGCGGAGGGGCGGTATGGTACAGGAGGGGTCGCGCCCACGCCCTGGCGAAGGGAGGCTCCGAATAACGTTCGGACGCGGTACCGGTGACAGGCACGGGTTCACGCGGACGTGCGGCTATGGGGCATGGGGCACAGCATTGTTTGACAAAATGCGGGGGGCACAGTATGGGGCGTCGACGTTGCGTCCGTCGGCAAGGACTCCCGAACGATCGCGCGTACGACATCACTGCGCGTGGCTCGGAGGTGTGTGCGAGTACAAGGGTGCCCATAGTGAGCCTGGGCTTCACGTATCAACTTGATGGTGACGCCGTAGGCGGAAGGCGCGGAGGGCTGCGCGGAGCCGAAAGAGGACTTGGCGCGGGGTTCGGGAGGCTGTGTCGTCCTGTGTAACAGGGTCGGGGGCGGGGGGCTGTCCAACTAAGAGAGAAAGGCGCGCCGAAGAGAAGGAGGGGGCGGGTAGGGACGTGTCTCGCCGCAGCCAAGACTCCGGGAACGGGAAGTTGCTTTCTGCTGGTAGAACGAGGACGGACGGAAGCGAGCTGGCGAGCGGCGGTGCGGGTGGTGCCAGTGGGACCGCGCCAAGTGCATCATCCGCATCTGTAGATAGCTGAAGAACATGCTGAGTATGTCCAGACGCAAACCAAGGGGCGACGGGCTCGGGCGGCGTGTTGATATCGGCGGCCTGGTGCTCCTTTGTAGGCGGCTCCGTGTCAGGCTGTCCACGCCAGTGAAGGGCTACGCCTTCAGCATGCTGCAGCCTCTCGTACACGTTTCCCAAGAGCTCGAGATTGAGCACGAGCGTCCGCACCGGTGCGTGCGGGCACGGAGTGAATCGTAACCGCACTCTTCGCTCGGCGTTACCGAAGTCGCACGTGCTTCCCGTCCAGCCCTCGATGTGGTCCGTCGCGCAGTCGTGCGCAGTCTTGCTCCAGGGCTCGTCCCAAGTCTCGAGATATGACACCTCGTCCCACGCCCAATGACACGGAGGTGCACCAGGCGGTACTTTGCCGCACAGCCCAATCATGACCCGGATCGCCTCCGATGCGAAGGTGTTCTCGAGCACAACCCCCATGACGTAAATTGACGCCGAGTCCGAGTACGCGCGCCACGTTTGAGGAAACAACTTGAGTCTGGCCAAAGCTTGCAATAGGGACCTCGGGACGCGGAAGGGGGAGGGGGCAAAATCGGGAAGGAAGCGTTGGATGAGATGCGCACCGTCCGAGCGCTCTGTCGGGCGTGGATGTGCTACTATGTAGATGTCGCGCCACGACGCCACGACGGGCTGGTCGCGGAAGTGTAGGTTGTAGAGGTCGCCGCCCAGAGAAACGAGCCGCCTGGATGTCTGGCTAAAGTCGCTTTTCTGGAATGCCCAAGAGACATAGTAGGCTTTGCGGGTAGGGTCTTGAGCGACGTGATCCGGGGCCGGGTGAAGAAAGATGCCCAGATGTTCTTCGTTCGTCTCGCAGAGGAGTACGGCAATAGTCACTCCGTCGATCTCGGCAATGGGAAAACGACACTTCATGCCATGTAGAGTGACTTCAAAGGAGGGGAGCTCCACGTGACCGAAGGGACCTCGCTCTTGCAACTCGCTCGTGATCCTAAGGTTGTCCTGGTGCTTTGTGGTAAATGACTTGTTAGAAGATATGCCGGCTACGAGGGCAGGGCGTAAGACACACCTCGTCGGACCATTGAGTCTGCAAGTAAGGCTGCAGAACGTCGTCTCCCCAGAGAAACGGCGTGTAGTGTACATAGTGCCTTCCTCTGAACTCCCGGGGTGATGTAGCGAACAAAAACTTTTCCAAGTGGTGGGGGGTGTAAAACCCAGAGTGGATGTCGAATAGGGAGGCCTGGGGGAGCGCATTGTCGCGAGGTTCATGCCATGACCCCCATGCGAATATCGACGTGTCCAAGTTCTTCTTCACTAGCTTCGCCTGCAGACGCTGAAATGCCTGTCGTCCTTCGCCGTACAGTGTTGGCATGTTGATGCCGAAGAGACCAAGGAGGCAGTAGGCTTCGTCCTCCACGCGAGTAGCCTTGCGATCGGCAGCCCACGCCATACGCCTAGCGATCGGGGCAGAGCGAAAGTCCCATTGCCGGGTGAGGTACTCCTGACTGATCCCCGTGCACTCCTCGATGAGTCGGCAGAGGTCGTGCTTCGTCCCGATGGGCTTCCACTCTTGAGACATGAATATGACGAACGCGGGCGCGAGGAGTTCTTGCAGCGTCCATCCACGAGTGTGCCACCGAGCCTTCCGGAACTCCGATTCCTCGGCGTAGGGATCGTCGTTGAAATGGACGTCTTCCAGATATGCATAGCAGACTTCGGAGAGTGCGTACCAGTTGAACATGGAGTTCACCGCCTCCGACAACTCCGTGCTACTCCCCTTATTGATGCAGCACGAGTCCAGCCATACCCAGGAATACCCGTCGAGCTCCGCGACCTCGCAACACCTCCGGACCTTCTCGTCGACGCGATCGCGAGGGTTGTCGCAAGTCTTCTCGCACTCCGAAACAGTCGCCATTACTTCCTCGAATGTTTGCTCGCCGCGGTCTTGATTCCATGTGTGCGAGATGACGGCGTAACCTCCGGGAACGGTGCCCGGATCAGCGAAGTAGTGAAGTTCGGCGCGGGATGTGTTCAGGAGCCACATTGAGCGACCTGCGGCCAGATGGCTTGAGAACAGTCATATTTCATACAGCGCAGAAACATTACCGGCAACACGCGTGACAGAAGAGAGCTAGTTGAAGGGATGGACCTTCGAAGACGAGAATGATGAAGGTTGGGGAGAGGAGCAAATAGCAGATAGTCCGGCGACTTCATCATGACGATTTTCGTGCAGTAGCTGGGGCGATGAGATATGGCAGCAAAGTCTTCCCAGCCCCGTCAGTGTGTCGATGGAGGCAGTGTGAGTAGTAATGACAGAAGGCAAGTGACCTAGAGGAGGCTCCTATGCGGCACGCTAACCCAGACAAGCACCGGCGCTAGCGCAGAACAAGTCCGATCAACTCGGCATGCGGAGATGCCGCACAGTGCCATGACTTCCCCTCTTCAATCACACCGTCGACCCAGCGAACACTCTTATCCTCAGTACACTAGAACGGTGCCACTTGTCTACCAGACTCATGGAACTTGGGGCGTGTCCCGCGCGCCACCCGGACCCCCGCCAAAACAGTGAGTGATAAACATCAAACTCATGTACAAGTACTACAGCTGACTCCTGAGGATAATACTCAAACAGGAGACCCGTCTACGATCCGATGAGGCGCATCCACACCATCCTAAGGATTGACATAGGTCGGAGAGGGTAAGACGTGATTTGGCTCGGAGGACCCCACGGCGTTCGACACCGCGGGCGAAAGATACACCCCTGCATCGCGCTGCAGCTTCTCATACACGCTCCCACACAACTCGAGTCGGAGCATGCGTGTCCGCACAGGCGCGTGTGGGCACGGCGCGAACGAGAGACGGATCTTGCGCTCGGCGTCGCCGAACTCACGCGTGCGCTCTGGCCATGCATCGATGTGATCCACCGCACAGCTGTGTCCCCCGGACCGGCCGTTCTTGGAGTACCAGTTCGGGGCGTGCGTGTTCTCAGCCCAAGCCCAGTGGCACAGGGGCGCATCTGGGGGCTGATTAGTCTTCGAGCACAGCCCGAGTTCGATATGAATTTCCGTGAATGTAGAGGGGCTGCTGAAGTAAAGATGTATTTTGTAGGAATCGATCGAGTTGGGAGACTGTGGAAAAGGAGGGGAGTACGGAAGGAGACCCAGGGCGGCGAAAGCGCGGACAAGGTAGCGGGGGATGCGGAAAGGCAAGGGAGGGTTATCCGGTTGAAGATACAGCACCAGATGGGCGCCGTCTGAACGTTCGTGCGCATGAGGTTGTGAGCGGATTAACACGTCGCGCCATGTCGGCTGAAGTTGCTTTCCTCGAAATTGTAGATGATACAGATCCCCACCAAGGCAAGCCATCCTGGGAATGTCATAGGTCGGGTGATTTTCGATGATCCTTGAGACGTAGTACGTCTTGCAACTCAGATCCTGGAACTCTGTTTCTTTCGCGGGATGCAGGAACAAGCCGACATGGTCCGTATTGGTCTTGGCGAGGAGTACCATGATAGTGATCCCGTCGATCTCTGCTATAGGAAAGCGACATTTCATACCGCGGCTAGTGACCTCGAAGGATGGCAGATCGATCTGATCGAACGGCCCCGTCCTCCGTGATATAAGCCCGGGTGGCCCCTGATTCTGCAAAAACATGAGCACATCACGATGGTCGACGCAGGACAAAAATATACCCACAGTTTCAGTGAGCCACTGGAAAGTTTGGTACGGTTGAAGAACTTCCGACCCGGTAAGAATTGGTGTATACTGCAGGTCCGCTCTACCGAATTCGCGAGGTGACATCGCGAAGAGAAATCGTTCCATATGATAGACGTCATGGAAGTCATTCAACGTCTTGTAGAGAGAGACCAGGGGAAACGCGTCATACTCCGCGCGGTATAGCTCCCCCCACGCAAAAAGGGTGGTATCGGAGGACTGCCTCGCGAGCTCCGTCTGGAGTCGTTGGAATGCCTGCCGCCCTTCCCCATACAGCGTAGGCATGTTGATCCCGAAAAGGCCTAGAAGGCAGTACGCCTCGTCCTCGACCCGAGTGGTTCTGCGCGCCGCCGCCCACGTCATCCGCGTCGCGATCGCAGCCTTGAGAAAGTCCATCTGCCGTGTGAGAAAGCCGCTCCGTATGCCTGTGCACTCATCAAGGATGTCGCAGAGGTCGTGCTTGGTCCCGATCGGCATCCACTCTTGCGATAGGAACACGACGAACGACGGGGCGAGCAGCTCTTGGAGCGTCCACCCACGCGTGTGCCACCGCGCGCATCGGAACTCCGAACCCTTTGCATGGAGGTCGTCGTTCGTGTGCACGTCTTCGAGGTACGCGTAGCACACCTCGGAGTGGGCGTACCAGGTGAACATGGAGTTGATCGCTTCAGATAGCTCCGTACTACTCTCCTTGTTGATGCAGCAGGAGTCGATCCAGACCCATGCGTATCCGTCGCGCTCCGCAACCTCGCAGCATCGCCGTATCTTGTCAGAGACATAGTCTCGCGGGCTCCGCCCAGTGCTCTGGCACCGGGCAACGATTCTCTGGACTTCCTGGAACGTCTGTTCGCCGTTTGTGGACCACGTGTGGGACAGGATGGCGTATCCTTCATGAAGGGCAGTGTAGTCTGTGAAGTGATGGAGCTCTGCAGAAGAAGTACGGAGTAGCCACATCGAAAAGCCTATGACAATGGGAAGTTAGCTACTGCTATACCGCCATCCGTACAAGCAATGATACCTACAATGGGGGTTGAGATTGTAGATTGGAGATGCTTGTATGCGAAGATAATAGCGGAGACGTTACACGGATACTTTGGGGCTGAATCGTGCACACCAGATTGTGAGCTCAATGTTCACACGCTATGAATGAGGGTTAGAGAAAGGCGGAAATGAATTTAACGCGCCGAGCACGGACTGCACGCCTTGCCGTAGAGCCAACTTGAAGTTCTCTTCGTAGAAGCGCTGAACAGGCAACTAGAGGCATCGTCCCAAGCTGATCAATGCTACACATCATGCGCCATCATGCTTCCGCGATCTACCTCCATGACTATAGCGGACTTCGTATCCACAACATTTCGGCACCCAGCACGATTGAAGGACTAGCGCGTGGATTACAGGCAAAGCCTAAACCGTAGAACGTACGTGCAAAACCGTTACAACCAGGGCATTAGCTTCGGAGGGACGTAAGATGGCGATGGTCATCCGGACGGCATCGTCGCGCACGGACCGTGCCGCGCACGACATCAGCGCCGGATGGTGGACAGGTGAGGGACGGCAGCGGGCGGTGCGCTGGTATCAGCCACATGTGAGGGGCAGAGCGTCCGAGAGAGCATGCAGGAACGCGAACGCGAATACATTATTTTCGGACACAGCGACAACGACGACAGCGGGGTACGGAGCTCATGCAGGCAGCTCGAACTTCTGTCCTTGCAGCACCCTGCCACCACGATCATGTCAGCAATGGGAACGCACGCAAACAAGTACAAGGGGAGATGGGGAGGTATAGATGGAAAAGGAACGTACTTCGTGAAGTATACGTAGAAGAAGTCGAGATAGAGCGCAGTCTGCACGAGACCTGCGGTGACGGCGATGGGGTCGACCATGTCCTCGGTGAAGTATCTGCAGAACGCGTTAGCACCCGGTGACATCGCTTATGCGTGCACGCGAGCCTGCCGAGCGCGTGGCGATCGCGGTTTTGCGGCAGGACGCGCCCCGCACGCGTCCGCCCCGCGCGCAGGCGGGCAGGACACGAAGCCCGCTAGGATGACACGTGGCACAATGACGTACCTGTAGATCCAATTAGGGATGTAGAGCGCCCTGTATGCGCCGAGGGCAGCCAGGTAGTGCGTCGTGATGGTCTCGGCCTCGCCGGTGCGCTGGAGGAGGAACAGCTGGGGGAGGATGGCGACGGACTCGAGGAAGATGGAGAAGGACCACAAGAGCTCGGGGAGGGTGAACCTGTAGTGGAAGAGGAGGGCAAGGAGTGTGCAGGGGCCCAGGAGGTATTCGATGCGGAACGTGTCTATCGACGGGTCGTGTGTTGGCCTACATGGAGGAGGCATCAGCAACGGGGAAAGGGGGAGGGGCGACATGGCGGAAATTCTTGAGGGGAGGAGAGGAACGTGAAGAGATATATGCTCACCGGTACCTGACCTTCATAAGGTAGAGGATGTAGCAACTACTCGCGATGAAGAACACCTTCATGGTGAAGTTGTACAGCGATACCCATTCATAGAAGAGATCGAGGTAGCGAGCGATGAACACTGTCGCGTAGAGTGCTTGGGTCTTGAAGGAAATGCCTGTGTATATCGGTTAGACCGCCGTCCGGACGCTCAGCCGTGTTCTCGGAAACCGAAGAATGAGCATAAGCCTAGGCTGTGCCGGCATTCGATACACCACACCCGTCCACAACGCACAGTGCATCTTGGTGCCCCCAACCATTCCCGACGTCATCCAACACGAGCTTTTACACCAGGCACGATGGTCCCATCAGACGCGACGCGTCTTTCCAGCCGTGTTTGCCATGCGTTTGTTCCACGACACCATAACCCGAACTTCCAAGGTCGCCAGAGAAAACCAAGAGCTCACCTCGACATGACCGGGTTGACTGAATCTTCTGCAGCAAAATAAATATGGACGCCAAGTGGGACAAATCCCCTGGAAACCAGACACGTCGTTCAGCGTCGTGCGAAGCAGCAGTATTGGAGAGTTGAAAGACACACCGAAGAGCCGGAAGAGATTCATGGCGAAGAGACGAAAGTGCAGCTGGGAGGAGAAGAAGAGTGCCTGGCAGCGGGGACGGTGACGGGGAGCTTTGCTCCTGCGAGTTGCCTGCGACGTGTAAGTTGGCCCACGCGAGCGAGCGTCGCGCCAGCTCGGCTCTTCCCGGCATCCCCTTTCGGCCAACCCCAGCTTAGGGTCTGGCTTCTTCAGAGCTGCTGACGTCACACCATATGTTGTTCCACCTGCTGCGCACTGACGCACCATGACAATCTGCTTCCTCCGACTTTGAGGAAGGTATTAGGAGAAAACCCCCGCATTTTCCGTATACCGCAGCACGAATGCCGGACAGAATCATAGCGTCTAGGTGTGATCCTACCGCCGGCAGGTGCGCCACGCCGCTGAGATCATAACGACTCGTGGGGGCTCGAGAGTCGAGACTCGAACTCAGGCCACGCCTTGCGCACTTCAGTGCTACACAACCATGTTCGCGGGTTCTACACTTCAGCCGATGGCATGAGCTCAGGCTCTACTGATTCTGCTGTAATCTGGCGTCAACGAGGTCTTCTTGCGGGTCTTGTGCTTCCACACAAAATCGTCACCAGAGCCTTGTCACATGCCTCTTCTTCGCATCGGCAGGTACGGTCCTGCCCATATGCTTCCGGTGCCTATGACACGGGTCTTCTCCTGTTCCGCTTCGAGCTGTCCGTGCAGCCTCGATGCTTGCATTGCGAGACTCGCTTCTCCGCGTATCAGATCGTCCCTCAGATTAGAGTGTCCTCTCAAGCCGCTCTAGCCTCCTTATCTTTTACTTACTCCGTCAGGCCGTCACGCGTCAGGCCTCAGGCTCTATCCATACAAACTTGATCCCATCCCAGTACGCAACTCCTTGCATCATCCCAGTAAGTTGACATTCACTTTCCATCAATTTGGAGCTCACCAATCATTCCTTCGTATATTCAGAACCCACACTATGTGGGTCCTTAACACCGCTCGTGCCGAGCTCCACTGTTTTACCGACTGCGCTACCATCCCCGGAGGATACGCTATCCTCTCCCACACCTGGACTCAGGCTGCCGATGCTCATGAGAAGACGTTCCAGGACGTTCAGACGATAAGCGACCAATGCAAGATCACTGGAGAAAATCCACGCGACCACGTCGGCGAGAAGATACGCCGGTGCTGCGAGATCGCGGAGAGTGACGGCTACGACTGGGTCTGGATCGACTTGTGCTGCATCAATAAGGAAAGCTGCGCGGAGCTCTCAGAGGCGATCAACTCAATGTTCGACTGGTACGCCGCCGCCAAGGTCTGCTATGTCTATCTCGAGGACGTCCCCCACACCGACGATCCATACGCTGAGGGGTCCAAGTTCCGGACGGCGCGATGGCACTCGCAGGGATGGACGCTGCAGGAGCTCCTCGCACCGGCGTCCGTCGTTTTCTTCTCGAAGGAGTGGGAGAGGTTGGGCACAAAGCACGACCTCCGCACTCCTCTGTCCGAATGTACAGGAATCAACGAGGAGTACCTCACCCGCGAGTTGGACTTTCGAGTCCACACGCCCATTGCCACGCGCATGTCCTGGGCGGCAGCTCGCAAGACGACGCGAGTGGAGGACGAGGCGTACTGCCTGCTCGGATTACTCAACATTAACATGCCGACGCTGTACGGGGAGGGGGAGAACGCGTTTCAGCGGTTACAAATGGAATTGATGAGGCAGAGCACCGACACCACACTGTTTGCTTGGGGCGGCTGCCACGACCCCAGCGACGATGAGGGAAACCAGGCACCTCTTTCTCAACTCTACTACCAATACCACAATCCGGATAGCCCAAATATCTTTTTGTTTGCGCCCTCACTTAATTCTTTCGTCAGACGGTCGGATCTATATACCCCCTTGCAGCCCTCTAGTCCCGGAACTTGTCCAATGTCTTCGCAAAACTCTCAGGTATTTGTGACACCTTTCTGCGTGCAACCTGTTCTCACCTTATATCCTCCACAACATTAAGGTCGGCCAAGCCCACACAGAGATCTCCACGTTCCAGTTAACCCCGAATGGCATGAAATGTCGCTTCCCAATCGCTGAGGTCGATGGAATCACCATTGCTATCCTCTCACCCAACGTGAACACTCAGCACATCGGGCTCCTCCTGCACCCTGCTTTGAGCCAGGAGGTTGTAGACCCGTCACAGAAACTCTACTACGTCTCGTGGTCATTTAGTCGCCCCCAAACATCCCGGTACATATCGAAGAGGCTAGCCTACCTCGGCAGCGACCCCCGCAACCTGCACTTTCGCGGGAAGCCCATAGTGGCTGCATGGCATGACATTTACATCGTGGCCTACCCGCCCTCCATCACTGGACGTGCGACTATCCCTTATCTCTCGCGAGTTTCCCTTCCCGACATCACGCTAGCGTCTTTTCGCATCCCTCGGGCTCTGCTGCAGACTTTGGCTGCACTCGAGCTCTTTCCCCACACTAGCACGGTATTCAGAGACCCAGTATCCAAAGACGTCATACGGTTTATATGCCAGAACATCGCCTTGGCAGAGTTCATTTACATCCTCTTCGGTACATGCGGGAAGGCATCCACAGATTCGCACGTGTATCACTGGGCGTGGGCCGAGCACTTCCACCGAGCGACATGGAACCATCCCATTACGGAGCGCATGCACGACTGTGCGACGGACCACATCGAGGATTGGCCTGACGGCACGCGCGAGTTCGGAGACTCGGAGCGCACCATCCGTCTAGTATTCACGCCCGAGGCACATGCGCCGGGGCGGTTACTCGTGTTTGGCTTCGAGCTTGTCGGGAGCGTGTACGAGTGGATCCAGCGGAGGGCGAACATTTACCTCCGGCCCCGCGCGCGGCCGCAAGGGCTCGTCGACACTCTCGAGCCACCGGCTTCAAGTAGGGCGGCTCTTCTCCATCCTCCACATCTTTTACATGACTGACTACCCTCGCTAGCCAAAGCTGTTCCTGTCGCGTGGGCAGCGGGCGTAAATGATGACCACAATGAAGAGAATCGCGTATTAACGGCGCACGAGGTCGCCCAAGATCGCAGAATCCAAAACCTTGAGGAACAGGTCCGCCGATTGTCGGATTTGCTCGAGAGCACTCTCCGGGGACTCAAGACGTCCGGGGCCCTCCTCGATCGATCTCTCCCTAACTCCTCTCCCGCACCGGCAATCTCTCCTGGGTCCACATAAGCCCAACCTCCGGTCCCGCTCCTCGTTCAATAGGCTTGTTTCGAGGTGACGTTGGCAGGGGCTTCTAATCGCGACCGCGAGCCAGCGCCACGTTATCGACAGGAACCGTAACATTTGCTTCCTATCGGGAACTCGAAGGACGGGCGGATGTCGCGCGCTGCTATCTCCCAGTCTTCGCGCGAGCTCGCGCGCGGCGTGATCCTTGCTTGCGGCAGGGCGCCCGCGGTAGCGGTGATGGACCGAATCTTTGGAATTGGCTTGTATTCGGGCGGGCGGCGGCGTGTCGTTCCTGGTACGCAAACGGGGGGGAATATCGTCGGGTTTCGTGAAGGATTTCTTTTATCAGAGCATGCGAAGTACATGGCAGAATGATCCGTCGATAAGCGTAGGTTATACTCGTAGAGCATCAGCCCGGCGTCTATGAGCTCAAGTCGAGATTGTGTAGAGTAGCTTCCAAGCCATCTGAGTGATCTGGCGCTGGTTCGGGGGCAGAGGAATGCACGGGAGCAGGAACGGACTCTGGAGCTTCGGGTAGCGTTTGAGGAGGGACCGCGGCAGGGCGAACGATGTCTGTACCGCGAGCTATGGCCGTGTAGAACGTGCCTGAAAGCTCGATGTGCACCTGGAGCGTCGTCGACGGCGAGTAAGGGCAAAGCCCGAAAGACAGCCAGATGGTGCGCTCCGCATCACCGAAGGCTTTCTCTGCGCCCGGCCACGTGTCCACGTGATCAAGCGCGCACTCGTGCGAGCGGCGCCGCCACTCCTGCGCCGTCCAGTTTGTCCGCGTCGCCGGCTCTGCCCACGCCCAGTGCGGGCGGCGGCCATCGAGGAGGGACTTCGAGCAAAGCCCGAAGACGACGCGGACAGCTTCGCTCGCGACGGGGTTGTAGAAGTGCGCCCAGACGTGCCACGGGGAGTCCTTGGTGCCTTCGACAACCAATCCAGAGGTCGGCGTGAGGCCGACATCGATGAGGGTGCGAAGGATCCTGCGCGGGATGCGGAATGGTGTCGGCCACGCACGGTCGGGCCAGAACTGCAGGATGAGGTGGGTGGGATCGGGGCTGTCTTGAGATCGCGGCGCGGGGGATATGTATATGTCGCGCCAGCAGGGTTTTAGCGTCTTCCCGCGATATCGAAGGTTGTACAGATCACCGCCGAGGTACGCAAACCGGAAGAGGTGGAATGACTGCGTCTCTTCGCATAAGAAGGCGCGCGAAACGTAGTACAACTTCCGGGTGGGGTCGTAGAGATCGTTGTCTCCGGCTGGATGAAGGAGTAGCCCAAGATGCTGATTGTTCGCCTCGCATAGGAGAACCGCGATCGTGATTCCATCGACCTCTGCAACAGGGAACCGGCACTTGATGCCGATACTAGAGACTTCGAACAGAGGGAGCTCGATGTGACCGAACGGCCCCTTTTCTCGGCGTTCCACGTCTTCTCCTTCGGCCTGAATACAATTCAGCAACGAATATATGATGATCGAGTTTGGTACGCACAGCGGCTGGCCATTGATGAGGTAGGTAAGGCTGCAGCATCTGAGAATCCTTCGAAAATCCGGGTGTGTAGTATATGACTGCTGGGTGACTGAAGAGCCGGGGCGATGGTGCGAGGAGAAACCGCTGGAACTGAGTCGCGTCGTGGAAACCCTCGATCATGCCCGATGAGGAGACGGGTTGGTGTGGTGATGATTCTGACTCCCAATCGTGGTGGTGACCCCACGCCAGAAGCGAGGCGTCGAACTGGTGCTTGACAAGCTCGTATTGAAGCCGTTGGAACGCACGTCGACCTTCCCCGTAGAGGGTGGGCATGTTGACATCGAATAGGCCCAGAAGACAGTACGCTTCGTCTTCGAGTCGACTTGTGGTGCGGTGCGCCGCCCAGTGCATGCGTTCGGCTATGGTCGCGTTGTTGTGGAAGGACAGTTTGCGCGTGATGAACTCGCCGCGGATCTTCGTGATCTCGGTGAGCAGCGTCACCAGTTCGAGTTTCGTGCCGAGACGATCCCAGTCGCACGATAGGAAGACGAGGAAGGTGGGCGCTAGGAATTCTTGTAGGGTCCATCCGCGCGTGTGCCAGCGTGCACGACGGAATGCGGATCCCTTCTCATGGATGTTGTCGTTGGAGGGAACGTCCTCAAGGTAGACAAAGCAGACTTCGGCAAGAACATACCAGCTGAACATCGAGTTGATGGCCTCGGACAGTTCGGTGCTACTCGTCTTGTCGATGCAGCAACAGTCAATCCAAACCCATTGATGGCTGTACCGCTCCGCCTGGATGCAACAGTTGCGAATCTTGTCAGAGACACGGTCGCGCGGATTCTGGCCCGTCTTCTCGCATTGCGCACGGATGGTCTGGACGTCTTGGAACGACTGCTCTTCTCCCCTCCATGTGTGTGAAAGGATAGCATAGCCCTGGGGTACGCGGGAAGGATCCGAGAAGAAGTGAAGCTCAGCGCGAGCGGTATCGAGGAGCCACATTCAGTTCAATGTCCCCGCTGAGGAACCTGGACTGAGATGAGCAGAATCAGAGCCACACAGAATGAGATCACACACTTTGGCGGCCTACGAATCACAACAGCTCGAGGTTGGGGAGGCGGCGAGAGACCGTGCATCTCGAAAGACATGGCGCGTTTGCTAGCGTTTAAAACGACGAAGCATGAATGGATCACGAGCCTCGGTCAGATAGAACCTTGCTAACGAATGCAGGTGACAACGACGAGTGGGACTGTCGTGAGTCTGACACAGGGAGCAACAATACTCCAAATGAGAAGACAATGGACCCATAGCTGCACAGCAACTCACCAACGTCGTAAGGAACTCAACTACACTCCGTCCTCACTCGGAAGCGCGAGTATTTGACAATCTGTCCTGCAGGTACGACATCCACCTCCGTTTTTCGCCGCATGGGTTCTGCCGAGAGAGTGACATCGAGTCCGGTCTTGAGTGTCGAACTTTTTGTCGAACTTTTGGTTAAACTTGAGGTCTGGGAAAGCGAGGATCAACACCGGGCCGAAGAACGAGTTGAGGAAGAGAAGCGAGTAGTAGAGTAGTTGAGATGATGTTTGCACAGGCTTCATAAAGGTCAGGTCAACGAGCGAAGCCGAGCTCAGGGGAGGCAAGTGGAAGAGGGCGGAGGGTTGCGTCTCCGGCAAATCGACCGTGTCGGTCGTACTTGGGCGTTTAAATCTCTCTGGTGGACACTGGGCTTCGTGATGCCGAACTTCTACTCGCCGTCACACGAAATTCAGAGAGAAACTACTCGATAAACGCATAATACATAAACTGCCGTACAGACTACGAGAACCTCTATCGCCACAATGTAGTCTTAGGTCGAATCGACTAGCTCACGGTCTGCGGAAATTACCACACCTGCGTTACGCAACATCGCCTCGTACACCCGTCCCTCGAGCACCATACGCAGAACGAGCGTCGTGGCGGGAGAGTACTGGCATGGCTCAAACGAGAGCCTGACCTTCCTCTCCTCGTCGCCAAACTCCTTCGCAGATCCCGGCCACACGTCGATATGGTCGCAGGCGCAGTCGTGCACGTACGTCACCCACCCGACGAGCGACGATCCGCTCGCTGGCGTGCGTATCTGTCCCCACGCCCAATGTATCGGATTCCCGTCCGTCGAAGGAGATTCTTCACAAAGGCCGAGGACGATGTCGATGCGCTCGGAGAGCCGGAGACTCGCGAAAGCGACGTAAACTTGCCAGGAGGACGTAGCGGCCCAGGAGGAAGTGACGTCCCATTCTAACGTAGACTCTGGTTGGAGGCCCAGCGCAGACATGAGACCGACCGTACAGCGGGGGATGCGGAAGGCGACCGGCTGCGTGCGGTCAGGATAGAACTGGAGGACGCGGTGGGCGGGATCGGTGGTATGATGAGAGACGGGGGCGGCGGATATGTAGATGTCACGCCAGGTAGCTCGAAGAGGTTTCCCTCTGAAAGTGAGATTATAGAGATCGCTCCCCAAAGTGGTGATCCTGCAAATATTGAATATGCTGCCGGAACCAAAGCTCCACATGGCGCGATAGGATTCGATCCCGAGGTTACGAGGTCGAAGGCCATAAGTTTCTCCGGCCGGATGAAGGAGGAGTCCAATGTGGAGACCGGGGATATGGCATAGGAGGACGGCAATTGTGACACCATCCACTTCGGCCATCGGCAAACGACATTTCAGGCCGGAGGGGTCAATCTCGAAGGTAGGCAGCTCCACGCGTCCAAATGGCCCCGTCTTCTTCCGCTCTTTATCAGTATCATCGATCTGAAACGCCTTACGTTAGTTCATATTCAGAGAATAGAGGCGTATTAAGGGCGTACGTGGTCTGGCCACTGATTGGCTAGGTATGGCTGCATAACGTGCTCTTTTGGCACTCCTGGGGTGTAGAATACCTTCGGGATACCAAAAGCCTCGGGCGATGGAGCCAAAGCATATGCACTTGAAGGGGTGACTGTGCGACTGAAGACGCGCTGCGTGTCTTCAGCAGGTCTTGCCGGAAGCGCGTCCAGCACCGGGGAGTACCATTCACCCCAGGCAAGGAGCGATGTGTCAAAGGACTGCCGGGTGAGCTCGTACTGAAGACGCTGGAAGGCACGCCGGCCCTCGCCGTACAGAATGGGCATGGTGATGTCAAACAGTCCGAAAAGGCAATAGGCTTCATCCTCTATGCGCGTCGTCGTCCGGCGAGAGGCCCAGTGCATGCGCTCCGCTATGGACGCTTCGGTGTGGAAAGACCGTTGGTGGCGTAGAAAAACATGGTGGATCCCGGTGACGTCTTCCAAGAGATTCTCGAGTGCGATCCTTGTGCCGATAGGGGTCCATTTGTTCGTCATGAAGAGCAGGTAGGCTGGCGCGAGGAGCTCTTGCAAAGTCCACCCTCGTGTGTGCCAGCGTGCGCGCCGAAAGGCAGACTGGGGTGCGGCGAAGTCATCGTTGGGCGGCACGTCCTCGAGAAACGCAAAGCAGATCTCAGCTTGCACGTACCAAGCGAACATGGAGTTGATCGCCTCTGAGAGCTCAGTGCTGCTGGTCTTGTCGATGCAACAGGAGTCGATCCAAACCCAGTGGTGTCCGTAGGCGCGGGCCGTGATGCAACAGTTGCGGATTTTGGCGGAAACGAGGTCGCGGGGATTTTCGCCGCTGGCGGCGCAACGGGTGCCGACAGTCTGAATGTCTTGAAAGGACTGTTCTTCGCCCATCCAAGTGTGGGAGAGAATCGCATACCCTCCGGGGATCTTGGAGGGGCCAGAGAAAAAGTGCAGCTCCGCCCGATCTGTGCTGAGAATCCACATGTCGATGCCAGACTACTACTAGGATCCGTGTGTCAAAGAACGCAAGACAATGCGATAAGGTAAAGCTCACTCTGGTGGAGTCGCGCCTAAATTTCAGGGACTCAGTGTCCGCTAAGGCGTTGAAACGGGGTGAACTACTTCAGAGGACAGCTCGTTCAAGATGCGTATGTAATGGGTTCGACGTAGTGGTCCAGTTCGACCTCTTGAGACGGGTGGAGTTTAATGGGGCACCGAAACGCCTAACAGTCACCACGAAACTGTATTTCTAAGTTATAGGTTCCGAGAGAAAGCTGGAATGAAGCGGCATACCTGGCCAGGCCCCGATAAGCGAGCTAGGTTCAACTTGAAGGTCTAGGGACATAGTGAATAGGGGTCCCTAGTTAGGCGTATATTTGGTCGATTCAGTCGTGGAGTGCGGGTCATGAACAACTATGGGGCAAACGGTGAGACAATTGAGGTTCTGTGGACGCCGACTCGGTGCAGAAGACAAGGTCGACGGCCAGAGGCGCTGACGCCCTGCTCCTCTTCTCTTCCCTCCTCCTACTCCTCCTCGGCATGAACTGCTTGCACGCTCCATTGTTGCCACCTCGTCCTTCCCGAGGTACTCGAAAAACCCGAAGACATTGCTTTCAATCCAATGGGCCACAGCCGCATCAAAATGTACCAAAACACCCTGCTCCCGATGTCAGCCTCCAACGTTCCATCCTGCGTTCAGTCTCAACATGCGCAGTATCGCCTGCTCATCAAGCGCGAGTGAAATTAAAGGTGTAACGCAATAGGCGAGTATCTTCTTCTATGCCACCGTTTCGGGTAGAAGGGAGCAAGGTGGTGAGAGCGGGGGCGTTGGGAGGCTGCAGACGAAGACATCATAGAGATAGGCTGCCCGCATTACCACAACAGCCGATAGGTGCATATTGGATATGCCTACACCCCGCTTTAAGGTGTGCACCATGGGCGTACCGCACCCAGAGGGCGCCGGAGAGATGCTCTACCTTGAGTTCTCCAACTGTGACCAGTCGTGGTGTCCGACTGACGTATATTTCTACCTCTGTAACAGTCATTGCTTTAGGAACCCTTCCCTCCTGTACCAACATCCGTGGCATTCACAACGCACGCGAGTTTTCTCCTTGGATAGTATGTTCCTATGTTCGTCTTCGAGCTCATTTTACAGGATTGTGTGGAGATGGCTGTTTAGGTTTTCATATTAACGATAGCCTGGCCGTAGCTGTACCTGTAACCGGTGCACCCCATTTCGGTGCGTCTTTTCTGATATCTGTGGCGCACCAACCTCATCTGACGCCGTTTCGAAGCCGGATTCGTGGCCATGACGCTGTGCGAGTGGGTACACGAGGGCGCAAGTTCTAGCTTTCCTCGGATGTCAGATGGCTCCTCGGGTGGGCGTAACATGAAGTGAGGGCTGTGACCTCGTGTCTTTGGCGAATCAGGCGTTGAGGTATTGCGTTGATAGGGGCGACTGGCCGCGATGGGCCTTGATATGTGGGCATGAGTCGGATACACGACTTCTCGCCTCGTTGCTGCCTCGCACATGGATTGCCCGCCGGTTCTCAGGGCTCCCATCCTGTGCGGCGGAAAGACTGTACGGCCCGCATTTCTTACGTTCTACCTGTATCCGTAGGCGCACATCGTTTATACAATAAATACGGTCCTCGAATCACCCACACCGTCGCTCCAACTATCGTCCAGCCTGCTGCATCTGCACTCTTATCGACACCTTTGCCGTCTCCCTTCCCACACGCTGGTCCCTGGCCGCACTCTCGATAGCCGTAAGTGGCCACATGATTCGAGATAGACCAATATCACTAACGCCATCCTCAACAGCTTCTACAATGTGGCTCCTGAGCACATCCCGAGCGGAACTCCACTATTTCCCCGACTACGGCTCTATCCCAGGTGGCTATGCTATCCTCTCGCATACGTGGAGTCTCGATGGCGAGCAGACGTTCCAGGATGTCCAAGCCATCATAACATCATGCAAGAAGACAGGCGCGAACCCTCGCGACCACGTCTCGGAGAAGATTCGCAGATGCTGCGAGATCGCAGAACGGGATGGGTACGCATGGGTCTGGATCGACTCATGCTGCATCGACCGGGGCAGCAGCACCGCGTTGTCGGAGGCCATCAACTCGATGTTCACTTGGTACGCCCTCTCCGAGGTCTGCTATGCGTTTCTCGAAGACGTCCATCAACATGACAGTCCTGACCCGAAAGGGTCGGAATTCCGGAAGGCGCGGTGGCATACGCGCGGATGGACGCTTCAGGAGCTCCTCGCCCCTGCTTTCGTCGTTTTCCTCTCGATGGAGTGGGAGCCTATTGGGACGAAGTCCACTCTAGACTTGATCATTTCGGACTTCACAGGTATACACCAGAACTACCTAAACCGCCGGTGGAACATCCTTCACGCGTCAATCGCAGAGCGGATGGCGTGGGCAGCTGACCGCCACACGACCCGCGTCGAGGACGAGGCTTACTGCCTCCTCGGTCTCTTCAGCATCCACATGCCTACCCTCTATGGAGAAGGACGGCAAGCGTTCCAAAGGCTTCAGGCCGAGCTGGTAAAGTCGTACCCCGACACGTCCCTTTTCGCGTGGGGTGATTGGCACGGCCTCGGGGAAGCAACCTGCCCTCAACTCTCCCTCGCGACCATACACGCGGGGTTCTATGTTCCGAGTGATACTCAGAGGTTTCTCTTCGCGACATCCCCACATCAATTTTCCCGATCGCGTGGTGTACGCTACACCCCGTCACTCCCTATTGGATCTTTCCACCAGCCCTACATGCCTTCTCAATGGACACAGGAGGTACGTGCGCATTGGCCTAATGGTCGCACCACCTAACACAACACTAATGACATGGCCATTGAAATAGCATAAGGTGAATATTGGGGGAGACAAGCAATCGACAGGTCCGTTCGGCCATATCGAGTTTCCATCCTTCGAAGTCACTCCCCATGGGATGAAATGCCGCCTCCCGATCGCCGAGGTCGATGGGATCACGATCGCGGTCCTACTCATTGAGAATGACGAGGGGCATATTGGCCTGCTCCTGCACCCCGGTCCAGACGACGAGGCGCGGGATCCAACTCGGAAGGTATACGGCGTTTCGTGGGTGTTCTACATGACAAACATTTCCAGATACAACTGCACTAGGCTCGCAACCCTCGGCAATGACCTCTACAACCTGCGCTTCCGCGGACGGCCCGTCAAGGCGTCCTGGCGCGACATCTACATCCTCACGCACCCTCGGACGGTAGACCAGCTCGACGGCGCGTCCCTCGTCCTCCGCCTAGTCCCAGACTTCGCACCCGCCCCGTTCCGTATTCCCCGCTGGCTCCTGCACGCGATGACCTCACTCAAGCTCTTCGTCGCTACTCGCGCCGTCCAGCCCCAGCCCGGTGAAAAGACGTCGATGCAGGTCGAGTTCTCGAACATGATCACGGGCGAGGAGATCCGCATCGGGCTCGGGCTCTGCACGCAGGTCCCCGCGGGGGCGTTCCCGGACCATTGGGCGTGGGCGGAGGCGATCAACAACGAGACTTGGCTCCGCCCGTGGGGCAAGGGCGCGCACGACTGCGCGACGGACCACATCGAGGACTGGCCGCGGCGCAGCCGCGAGTTCGGGAGCCCGGGGCGCACCATTCGCCTCTCCTTTGCGCCATGTCCCCATGCCCCCGATCAGACACTTGTTCTCGGGATCGAGCTCTCCGGGGAGGTATACGAGGACATGCAGCGCGCCGCTGGGGTCTCCTTGTCCTCCCGTCTTCTGTTGACGCCGCAGGTGAACGACATGGTGCTCTCCGAATCATCTGTCCACAGCCAAAACAGGACTGTGGCGCACGTTTGCTCACCCGGAGATGTACAGTCGAGTTCCGCTCAGCCTGCTCCCGTCGCATTCCAAGTTGACCTGTCGGCGCCCGCTTCGAGCACGGTCCTCGGGGCACCTCCGACAGGTCGATCCTCAAGTCCTCTGGGCATCTGCACCGAATTCGAATGGTTCCCTCTGTTTCAGTACCTGAGCATACCGCCAGATGGTGGATATCTTGCTAACGGCCACGAACAGACCATCCGAGAGGGACTTGACAGTCGAGACTACTCGCCCTACGATGGCACGGGCGTGCAGTACATGCGGCCAGGTCCAGTCTTGGCCGTAGGACCGATCGTTGGGTTTCCTGGTGCGCCGGAGGTTCCACAGTCGCCTCCGTACACCGATAAATTGGAGCCCGTATCCCTGCCTGTTGCAGCACTGGTTAAATGCTGCGAGAAATGCGGAGGCGACGTCGTGCGTGGCTCCCCCACCGGGACGTCGACTGCAACAACCACAAAAGTTTCTTCTACAGACGTCGACCGCGGTGACCGCGGCTCGTTCTGGAGCCGACTCAAATGCCGCTTTTCCAAACTGCGCTGTTGGTAGCGGAGACTGCCAAGAGTATATATAACCTCATGCGAAGCACTTAATTCAATATTCATGCAACATAGGGGAAGAACAAATCAAATGAGATGTAGTAGACGATGAATGATGTTATAGAGATGGCATGATGCAAGCAATATATGATACAGTAGCAGAACCCCCAAGTCGTAAGGGTGCGTATAGAAGATACAATAGATACGTGCGAGAAGTGTCCTCACATACATCAAAGAGCCCGCAGCCCTGAAGAGCTAGCTGTCTTCAAGGTCAGCATATAACGAGAGCAACACGGCGAGGCATCGACGCCGCGCCGCGTGCTTTCGAGTGGGTGCTACCTAGCCCTCTCTTCCATGGGCGTATCTGAACGCCGTCGAATGCCGCACGGTCGTGGCCTATGCCGCGTGTCAATCAGGGACGAGACCACACAAGGCAGGAAAATGCTCACAAATCAAAATACGACCACGGGACGACTCAATGTTGAAGGTCCGACTCGCCCGCGCCTCGGTCGGGCGTAGCCCCGCGGGCAGGTTGCATCTCCCGCTGAGAGACATTGGTTGTTGGCTGTATGCACTTCGCGCGAGCACGCCGAGCCCTGGAGGTTGACGGGAGGGTGGTTGAGCGCGCCATGTGTAAAACGACGTCGAGGCTGGCAAGGCGCCGAGGCCGCGTGGCCTGCTCGTTCATGGCGCGGGTGTGCTAGAAGCCTCACCCTCTTAACTTCCCACGGCGGCGATGATTGCGAGCATGCGGGCTGCAGTGCACGGACGTGTATTCGAGGAATTGGAGTGTAGAAGGCAGCGTGACGACGCCCAAGGAGCGGAGGACTGGGGGGTTGGGGTCGAACTTGAGGCTCATTGGGCGACGTGTCAGAAAGCGAATCCGCTGAGGAGCTCGGTTGTAGTCTTCGTGACTGGGAGCGAAGCATTTATGGGCGCGGCGCGAGCCTTGACTTGGGTTAAGGAACTCGGTGCAATCGCACATGGCGGCGTTTTTGCTACGATGACAGAATGCTTTGAGGGCCGTGGGCAATGCACTGAAGAGACAGAGAGACGCACCGAAACAGTCTGTCCGGCCAATGTCCCCAGTACATAAACATCCTCCCCATCCAGCATGCCGTAGCATACATATTGCATACTTGACTCGACGTGACCAGGGGAGGTGAACGGTTCCATGGCGGCCGTGGGGATTACAGGTGCACATGCAACAGAAGTATGCGGTGGATAAGCACTTGGGGAAGGCGGCCGCGAGGGTGGGCCCGTTCTATTTGGAACCGGAAGCTTGGAGGAGGGAGCCCAAAGTGACAGGGAGGCGAGTAGACAAGCTTGCGTGAGGGCATCGTACGCAGTGTGACGTAGGATCACGGGGCTGGCACGGATGGCGTGTGGGTCTCCGGCTGCAGTGAGAGGCTGGCGCGGCATCGACGTCCATATCGACCACTCGTTTGCAGGGGCTCTATTAGACGACTAGGGCGGGAGGCCAGAGCGGCTAGTACAAGGCGCACTGCTGAAGAGAGCGAGTTTGAGCACAAGATCGCGTGTGGCTGTCCACTTCCTGCAAGGGGTGAGTAAGGACTGAGGGAGCTGAGATCGCAGAACCGCTCACCTGAGGATGAGATAGCATGTTGACCGCTTTCGTCTACACCGTCGGATAGTTGATACGTAGATGGCCAAGGGGGGCGGTAGCCGTGCGGAGAAGTACGTCGGCTCCCGGTACCGGAGGGCCAAAGGAGCCGCCTCTTCCACGCACACTCGCGCGCGGCCTCGCGCCGGCTCCACGTCACTTCCCTGTTTCCGGCGCTGCCGCAAGTGCTCTATACCGCTTACTATCTGCGATGGGCGCGATGACGCGGTCGAGGAACGCCACGGACAGGGGAATTAGACTGTGTGCTCTGAGGGCAGCAACGGACGCGCGGAGGGGGGGTCGCTCAGTGGGGGTGCGCGCCGCCGTGATAGAGGCTGTAAGGGTACTTAGGCGGGGTAGAAAGTGCATGAAACGGATCCCGGATGTTTGGTTCGGATTGTCTTGACTCTAGAGTAGCGAGAAGAAGAGGTTAGCGAGAGATATCACTGTGCGAAGTGACGTAGAACATACTTTGGACGCCGTCATAGCGGTAGCCTGCGACTCCATACTGAGGGATCTCGGTATTTAAGAAGTCCGTGGAAGGATCGTTGAAGCAATTGAGGGGTAAGAAGTGTGGAAAATCGCGCCGTGTTCGCCGCGGCCGAAAACACATGAGGCATGGGCAAACCACGTACCTCAGTCTGCTCTGAAGAATGCGGGGCTACGACGCGATAACAGGGTGCACTGAGTACGACGAGAAATGAGATTGAGGGGGAGATACGTACCTAAACGGCCAATCCCCGCGAGTACCATCCCAATCGCTATCCGTTCTCTATAGCCCGA
>FTLJ01000781.1:0-14161 GCA_900155495.1 Porogramme epimiltina
CGGATTGGCGTGCGGACCCGCATCGCCGCTCAAGGAACCAAGTGACAGTGATTAGTAATCCCGAGGACGCCGTTGACTGGTCAATGATATTGGTCCGTTGACTTGGCCTATTGACCATTTGACCTTGACTAGTCAATGGCCCGGTCATTGACCGGTCAATGACAACATGATGACAACACTGCCCAACAGAAACCCAACGCCCGCAAAGCCTAGATCGGTCTATCGAATTGGTCACGTGGGCATATGAGAGAAGCGCTGTATCACGACCGCGCATCGGAACTTGATCCATATCCCTTTGTCATCTACACGTTTCTAGCAACAAAGCAAGTATATGTCCCACTTCGCCATGGCTCAAGGGTTGCACGCCATTGTGCATATAAAGTCTACCTGTCCAAGAAATCACCTCCCACTTCTCTTAGAAGATCTGAGGCACCCGCGACAGAACAGATGACACCAGAGCCAGGCAGTGCGTAAACCCTCGCGTGGGCAGAACGAACAAGAACTCATTTGCTTACAGCACAGGGACAACCATCTCTAAACCCGGGAGGTCATAGTGGCTCAGGTGCGTGGCCTTCGCCGTGCAGCTGTTATGGTCGCCATGTCTTTCTGAGCTAAAGTGCGTCTAGATGCAGCGTCAGCTTCTGAGCTACCGGGGCCATCTTACGGCACTCCGACTTTGCCACAGGCGCATATCCAAGGTACGTCACATCTGAATAGGAACCTACTTTGAGCTGATGTATCCCACCACGCTAGGCGAAGTACAAGCATCTCCAACGCAAGGACTGTCCATTGAGAAGACCGGCCAAGGTATGAGACACAAATCTAGCTGAGCATGCTTCTCTTTGACAGGATTCATATTACTAGAGGGGGCGCAAGTACCTGCCACGCATGACGGCGACAACATACAGCCCCAGATCTCTGTGAGAGGTCGGAGCACGGCTGTATCCAAGAGGAAACAAGACTTCGAAGATGTCGTCGACCCATCGAATTCCGAAGACAATCGCGCGGTCGGTAGCACGGGCGCTCGACTTATTAGAAGTATACCAGGTCTGTGTTATACGATATGTTTGATCGTCATGTCCGTGGAATAACCGAACGTCGTCTTCAAGCTCGGAGCGGGAACGTGGCTTCAACGTCTCGGGGAGGCGGACCGATTGGGGAGGGCGGAGGTCTAGAAGCCGTCGCTGCCCTCGGATCGGAGGGACCCGAAGATCGACCGCAAGACGGCGGTTTGGATCTTTGGGCAGCCTTTAACAAAAGACGCCGACTCAGAGGGCCCGAGTTTTTCGCTTTATTGCAGGATTTCATGGCCAAAAACAACTCCGAACTTCTCCCGGAAATGATGGACTTTCTGCGGTCCTTTGGTGTCATAGACGACAAGGGAGAGCTTCAAATTGGTCCCGATTCCATGGACCAGGACGGAGACGTTGCAGCCGGAAACTCTGTCTCGACCAATGATTCTACGGCTCACCCTCCTGGCCAAGATACCGCTGGGGAGCTACCTGAAGTAAGTATTCGACCGCTCTGTTATAGAGCTGACGTTTCTGATACGGCGAGTCGCAGAGGTTAGATCATATTCCAAGAATTAGAACCCCTTCGCTTGGCTCGGAATATGAGGTTGAAGTGAGTATCCGCCTCTTCGTGCCGACCATTCTCTGACATCACAGCAGCGTGGATTAGGCAGTATTACAGACAGTGATCCAAGACGACGCGGCTCATCCCTCGAGCGACTCCCCGTTGACGCCGAAGTGATAGATGCCGATCACCCGAACGTGTCTGCGGACGCGGGACGAGCGGCAGGTGAACAGGAAACCCAGGAGCGTGCAGCCCAGGAGCAGACAGAACGTGAACGGGAGGCCCAGCAACAGCGAGAAGCGGAGGAGGAGCGTGAACGCGAGGCCCAACGGCGGTGGGCAGCCAACCCAGCACGCCAGAAGGCAGCCCAGGCAGCAATGGATCGGCAACGGGTACGCCGCGAGCGGGAGGTCGAGCAGCAGCGCAAACGGGAACAACGCGAATGGGAGATCGAGCAGCGGCGCGAGCGGCAGCAGCGCGAGCGGGACGCTCGGCAGCAGCACGAACAGGAGGCCGAGCAGCAGCGCCAACTGGACGCTCAACAGCAGCGGGAGCGGGAGGCCGAGCAGCAGCGCCAACGGGACGCTCAACAGCAGCGCGAGCGGGAGGCCGAGCAGCAGCGGGAGCGGGACGCTCAGCAACAGCGCGAACAGGAACAGCGCGAGCGGGATGCGGAGCAGCAGCGCCAACTGGACGCTCAACGGCAGCACGAACAGGAGGCCGAGCAGCAGCGGGAGCGGGACGCTCAGCAACAGCGCGAACAGGAACAGCGCGAGCGGGATGCGGAGCAGCAGCGCCAACTGGACGCTCAACAGCAGCGGGAGCGGGAGGCCGAGCAGCAGCGCCAACGGGACGCTCAACAGCAGCGCGAGCGGGAGGCCGAGCAGCAGCGGGAGCGGGACGCTCAGCAACAGCGCGAACAGGAACAGCGCGAGCGGGATGCGGAGCAGCAGCGCCAACTGGACGCTCAACAGCAGCGGGAGCGGGAGGCCGAGCAGCAGCGCCAACGGGACGCGCAACAGCAGCGGGAGCGGGAGGCCGAGCAGCAGCGCCAACGGGACGCTCAACAGCAGCGCGAGCGGGAGGCCGAGCAGCAGCGCCAACGGGACGCTCAACAGCAGCGCGAGCGGGAGGCCGAGCAGCAGCGCGAACGGGAGACCCAACAAGCGGCCCCCGAGCATGGCGGGCTGTCGAGTGGCGTCACTACCGGCCAAGCCGCAGCGGGCACTCCTCCATCGACACCCGATCCCCGCGTTCAACACCTTATCGGATCGTCGACGCCAGCTGGGTCACCGCGGATCCTCCGCACTTACGGTCGTCGTGCTGCTGAACGCACCTCTAGGCTCGGCCGCGGTCAGCGGGCTACAGCGTCTCCAACTATCGCCGGGTCATCGTCGACTAGCTTCGCTAGAGAAGAAAGTTTGGATGACATGGAAGTCGATGAAGAAGGCTCAGACACTAGAGCAGCTTGTAAGTTTCGTACCTCGCGCTGAAGCATCTCTAACTCACCTTGGCCCCTCAGATCCCCATCAAGGGACTCCGTCGTTTCCCTCACGCCGGACCGTACAGTCTACTTCGCTGCCCAACGTTCCTAGTGGCTCGGCGCCTGCGCACATCTCGCTACCAGTGCCTCTCGCGATGCCACCATTCCCCCCGCTTCCGCCGCTCCCGCCGCGTCCCTCTCTTCCCCCGTTGCCGGAACTTCCACCTTTGTCCGCTATTCTTACCCATCAATCGCCAGTCATGCCGCAACCGATCCCTCAGGCCCCAGTCCCATCTCCCCCTCCTGCGATGCAACCTCTGATTCCGCCTCCTACGGTTCAGGGGCCGCTCGCGCCCCAGGCGCCTATATCGCACCCAGCCCCACCACAACTTCCGATCCCACCTCCATCTGCGCAAGCATCTTTCCTTCCCGGGCCATCTTCTCATCCTTCCTCTTCCACATCGTCGTTTGGCACCGCAACATTAGTATCTTCCCAGTTCACGGTGAATCACCCAGGATCGTCTGGTTGTGTTCAGCCCGGGCCCTCGGTGCCCAATGCCCCAGCTTCCGATGCCCCGATGCACGATGTCCAGGTTCCCGATGCCCCCGCGCCGAATATCCAGGTTCCCGATGCCCCCGCGCCGAATATCCAGGTTCCCGATGCCCCCGCGCCTAATATCCAGGCTCCTGATGCCCCGGCACTCGATGCCCCGCCGCCTGGTGCCCAGGCAAATGCCCCACGTCACGTAGGTCCCTTGGGTCTCAAAACCAGGTGCCAGACTAAACCATTGTTTATAGCCCGATCCCCCTGCCACCAGAGGCGACTTCAATCGTCTGTTGGATGCTCTAGGAGGGATGTCGACCGACCTAAGGGCGTTGATAACGCAGCTCGCGAACGATAGGGAGCCATCCGACCAGCCAGCGGCGGGAGGTTCAGGCTTGGCACCTCGTCGCAGAAGCAGATTTTCCAACACCGGCCGCGAGAACGAGGTGAATGAGGGTGATATAGAACGTGACCCACCCAAGCTGCACGGCGTTACACGGCCTCGAGACGCTGATCGTGTCCAGCTATCCGTAGGGACATAATTTGTTTCGCTCGCACCCCGGGTGTTAACGTTCTCTTCGCAGGCTGACGTCGCAGAATTGGCGCGGATTTTACTACATCGTGATAACTACAATTCCCCTTTTGCACAGACATCGCTTGCGGACGTACGCGACATCAGAGCATTTAGGCCACAAGAAGGCCCGTGCTGCGGCGTCGCGGATTTCCGTTTGGAGATAGAGGCAACTTCGGCGTCAGAGTGGAACAAATCAGCGACCAAAGTTTTCGTCAATAGATTCTTAGAGTGCAACTACAATTGCCGCGACCGCAAGCTTGTAGAAAAGATGTTCAAGTCTCACTACACTACCCTGCAAAGTCATTTCAAAGCATACGGCATCGTGTCGCCTCAGCGCCCAGAAGTCCCACAACCTGGGGATGACGGTGCCGGTCCGTCGAACGAGAACGAGGGCGGGGACGAGACCAGGAGTTCGTCCCAGCCTACCCCGGAAGCTTTGGCGCACTCGAGCGATACGAGGAGGGGTGGGGTACGTTTATTTCATTACTATCCGCAAGACCTCAGTCTGACCTCAGTCTGATCAGCTACACCAACGCCGGTTGAACATCGTGGCGCTGAACACGCTGCTGAGACGGTTTGTCTCCTTGTTACAGATCCTGGGCGCCGATGGTATGAGCTCCGATGAGGGGGAAAAGCATTCTTTAGGCAGGTTTGCGGTCAAGGTCAAGGATTGGCGGAGTAACGACCTTGTGAGGTTGATGAGGCTCCTGGACGCATTGCATCGTCGGGAGCGTAAGACGAAGGCAACGCGCGGTGCGCCACCCCGCCTACGATACATGCCTTCGAACCCCAAGAAGTCAGGCCGCGACGCCGTGCCGGGCCTACCA
Source organism: Porogramme epimiltina (assembly GCA_900155495.1). NCBI lineage: Eukaryota > Fungi > Basidiomycota > Agaricomycetes > Polyporales > Polyporaceae > Porogramme > Porogramme epimiltina. The sequence goes on from FTLJ01000781.1 coordinate 5,004, forward strand.
CGCGCGGCATACAACCCGGCGTGGCTGGCAACGTTGACTCCGTTTCAGTTGGAAGAGCTACGTGTCGATGACAGGCCATTCGACTTCTCTTTCCCCAGCGAAATAATCAAGTACGCCGTTTCTCATGTTATACTGATTGCGAGCTTACCAATGAATCTCTCAGCCTCACCGCGACATATATGAACGCTCTACCTAACTCCGAGGACGTGCTGTATTTCTGAGACGGCGTATATCAACAGTCTTCCTAAACCTTCTACTAGGATAATCAATGTAATATCTGCTTCAGTTGTATGACGAGAACCACACAATGCGTGTATCTGCAAGGCAAGGTTGTCCCTTGGCATGATCGATGAGCGCTGGGCGCTTCGAGACCAGGCGACTGCCTGTGCGCGCGTTTCCTGCTGAGGCCTCCCTCCTCTTGCATTTCTACCCCCCTATGCTTGTTTCTCGTCGTCATTGGCCATCCTACATGCCTGGATAAGTCGCCCTGTCAAGGCATGGAACTCCGTGTCGCCTATGCTCCAGGGCTGGTCTTCAAGTGGTATGGTGGAACGCTCCTCGTATACACACGTGGAATTTATGAGCAGTTGTCATGGAGGAATGGGGTACCATTGTTTTCTGGCTACAGAGTGTGTACAAATCATGTATGTGTCATTATATATAACACCCCCACTGTACCAGACGTTACAGTCTCGACGTTGGAGTTTCGCTCACGATGACACCAGACATTTTCCAGTACGATGGCTTCGGTATAAGCAGGCGGTGACAGGACTATTAGGCTGAGTGGTGGGGTGGGTTTGCCATCTCTATCAAATGTTCAAAAGACTTAAATTCTACAGCAGAGGGCTGTAATGGCCCCACTCACCATCGCTTCCTCTGTACCGAAGAGGATTGTGTTGACTATGCTAGGGACATGACGGCGAGCATTTTGTACGATTTATAGAACCATGGAAATGAGACTCTAACGAGCTTTTGAAAACAGCTACCAATGGGCTCTCATCAAGATTGGTTGCTGCTGCGGTAATCTCCAGCCCAGCTATCGGGTCACCATTGTGCCAGCGAGGCCGGCGCTCTGGGGAACCTGCATTACCGACCGTAGTTTTGGACGAAGGGCAGTCCAGGCAAGATGGATGGGCAATGTAGCGGATTATAGACAAATCGGGTGCGACGGTTGTGTTGCGAAAGCGTGTGTTTGCCTGATATAAATGAGCTTTTTAGATGGGCCTGTACAAGATTTTGAGGGCCAACTGTAACTACGAGACCACAGTATGCATGCTAGCTCCCCCTTTGGCGAGTACAAGTTCTTCCAGGACAGGTCCCTGTTCCTCATCAACTGGTAGAGAAGAGACACCATGTCGAAAAGCAATATCTTGGCCAACGGGCTGGTACCGGCCTTACCGACTATTAGTTATCCTTCTTCTCTCGGTGCCCTAGACTTCAAACCGCTCCTCCGATTTAGCTCCCACGAGACGCCGGCGAAGTCCGCCCTACTTCCCAGATCCGAGAAGACCATATGTTATTCTCAGGGGACGTTGGCCGTAGCCATTGTCATTATGACGTTCGTTTGAGATTTCTTGTTGCGCGCGCATCTCGCTGATTCCGCTCATCTGCTCGCCCCTCAAACGATCATCTGCGCCATTTTGGGATCCATGCGTAATCGGAGTGAGTATTTCACGCTCATCCATACTACGGGTTGATATGTGCCACCCTACAGTCGGGGAAACGGACCCAAGGTGGCCGCGCGAGTCGCAGGCTACCTGTTGTCAAGGAGACGTATGACCAAGAGGGCAGCGAGGGTAGGTGTGATCTGGTGTAGTCTTACCACGGATACTAACATCCATCTGCTGTTTGTACGACAGAACGACCTCAGTTGGCTCAACTTTCGCTTTGACGTTGAGATTCACGTCGGTGCCAGTGCCACGCTGCGTATCAACGATGTTCCTATGTGGGCTGCTGTGCGAGCTACTGCTCTCCCCGGCGCTACGGTCACGGCAGCTACTAGATCTGATCTCAAACGAGGCCTGCACCTCTACTACGATAACACCACGACCACCTCTGCGATGATCAAGACTTCTCCGATGATGACCGTGACGGATTGGTGCATCAATGAGTAGTGGGCGCACAAACGTGGTCGATGTACGTCTTTAGTCGTTTTCCCTTTGCACACAAAATGCTGATCAACTGGAGGTTAGTTCAAAGTGATTGTAGCCGAAATGTAGTATAGTGACTGCTGTATTCGTAGACTATAGGATTTCATCCGTTCCACCCCCTGCTCCATCAGATTGACACGATTCAAACGTACATGTCATGTGCCTCCGCGATGTCCCATCTCCCTCCCTGGTGCGGTCGGCTACATTATGGAATACTCATTAGAAGACTGAAAGTGAGTTTATGTTGCTGACAGATTGACATGCACACCTGACTCGGCATCTTGGTACACAGACAAATATCCAAGGGCACCATTCACGACTTAACACGAGTGTGGGTGGTGCCATTACTTCGAATGGATAGCCTGTCGGGAAATGACGTGCTCACGCACGACCGGGTGCGACGCGTTAAGTCTCGACGCGTGGCGTAGTGCGACTCACCGTCCCACGATGGACCGTGCACCCCGTAACCGCGCACAAGGCTGCAGCACGTGTCCACCGCCGTTGGGCCAAAATCTATTCCAGATACCATACTCTCGAAGTAGCGTGGTCCACGCCGGACCGCTTTGAGCCGTTGCGGCTCACTGCCCGCACCATGTATGGACCGCGAGAGGCGATTCCGAGTCAAACGTCATGCCTATCAAGCGAGTCGGTGTCGAGCAAAGCCATCACTCTCTAAGGGGAAGCTGGCAGGTAAGTCATGATTTGTACTACCCTTGTGGCATTAGTTTGAACGCTGACTGCGGAGTCGCAGTCTAGCGGGTCCAGCTCCCGCCAGTGTCCGGTGCACGGCGCGGGCATAAGCTTCAAGTATAAGCGGGACGTCGGGGCGCTCCTCATCCTCGAAACCCCAGCGGTCACGACGCACATCCAATCCAAGCGGCGCATCGTGACGTACATGACGAAGCACTTCGACAGTTGGATGCGCCTCGCCAACGACGAGATGGAGCTTGACCTCGCCGAAGACGCCATCTACTTCGTGTCGGGCACTACCATGACACGCAGCTGGCTCGTCACAGCGTTCCAGAGCAACATGTACTCGGGGAAAAAGGGATACGTCTCCTGCGACCTCGGTAACCTCTCCGGGGCGAATATCTCCATGAGCATCGAGCAGGGTACCGTCACCAGCCCGGAGTACAAATTCGGACCCTCGGCGAGTAGCAGCAAGAACAGCGTGCGAACCTCCATCACGTCGTCCTCCGACCTCGGAAACGAGCCAGACCAGTGCATATTCATCCACTATTACAAGATGAAGAAGCGGTTTGTGTGGAAGCGGCCGATGAAGGCGGCTTCAGGGCCGGATGCACTCCCTGATCAGGAGGAGGAACTTGAAGACGAGAAGAGCTCTGCCGTTCTGTCCGCGGAGTTCGCAGAGTCGGACTACGCAGGTCATGAACCCCACCAGCTCCCCGCTTCGAGTGTGAGTCAATCCTCATATGACGGCGATTGTTGTGGACTAATGTCAACCTGGCAGGTTTTCGACCCGGTCGAACCACTATTGGACTACATATTCGAGATGCGCGCGTAGCCACTCGAAGAGATCATTACTCACAAGATGAATGTGCAGAGCTCAGTCGCGGAGATTGCCATCGCGTGCGACGGGGACCTCACTGTCATCTTCCGGGTGCGTCTCTTCTCCATAGTCAGGGCCTGTAAAACTAACTAACACGACCATCCCAGGACCACGGAATCCCCGGTGACGTTCGAACAGGGTTGCTTGCTATCAGTCCCCCAATCGATGTGGACGAGGCCGTTTACTTCACGGTACGGTACCACTAGCAGTACTACCCCACAGAAGCCCGGGCTTTAGGGCCGGGCTCGGGCTCCTAGGATCAAAAGCCCGGCCCTCAAGCCCTCCAAGCCCTGAGGCGGGCCCGGCTCAGCTTTTGCGGGCCGGCTACCCAGGGCCTGAGGCCTGAGGGCTGAAGCCCGAGCCCGCACATCACTAACATTGATGGTGGTACTCAGCAAACGCTTTGCGGGTTGCAGCAGTGGGACGAGTAGTAACCGCCGCCATCCCGTTGTTGATCGCGCTAAACAGCGTGGAGGGGGGTCAGCCTTCAAGTGGCAAATGTCGTAGTTCCTGTTAGCACGTACTTCCTTTGATCACAATCATATCACCCGCTTTTACATCTGTTGTACCGACTATAGTACATAACGAGTCAGAATGAACAACCGCTGAGCGCCGAGCGCTCTGCCGCCATACTAGCCCCTTCTCTCATACTCTCACTCACGAAGCGGGTCCATGTGTATTGACTAATTCTTAATGTCGAGGAGCTAACGCAATAGTAGAGATTCCTTCAATCCTTCATATCATTGAGAGCTGCATGCTAACGATGACAGGGATCCATAATGCAAAAAGCAGCAGCGCGGGCGCTGTACAAGATAGCAACGATTGGAATGAGAGTAACGTGACAACAGCAGACGTATACGTCAAGGCAATAACTGCATAGATGAAAGATGAGGGGGCGACTCAAGTCTTAGGCATAGGGGGATCGGGCAAGCATGAAGTATCGAGTGTCACGAGCTAAGGAGGGACATGTCCCTCTATCGCTCCGCTGCTAGTTTCCTCAGCTTGGCAACATTGATAGCAGGATATTTTAGCTCACCTTTGTGGCAATGTTGCGCGAACATTCCTTCAGTCAGTCCTCAGCCGCGTACGGAAACAGCTGTCGTCTTCTACGTGCGTCTAGCAAGGGCCATAGGAGGGCTTGCAGTTCATGGTTTTGACGACAGAAAAACTGCGCCGCCTCGCGTTCCAGTGTGGCCACAGTGTTTAAAGTGTCGTAGTCCTGACGAGCCGTTTGAAGCTTCCGAGCGGTCCTCAACAACTCGTCCTCAAGTCGCACGATGCCTAAACAATGTCAGTATGTAGAGGAGGCCTAGTAGTGGCGTGGAATTAACACTGACGGGCCTTTAATTCCTCGTTCTCTAGCTCAAGTCCTGCCAGTGCCCGAGGTGAAGAGAGCGCGAACACTGTAGCGGTGTATTGAGTCGTGACGGTAAGCACTAGTCACCTGCGATGCCTTGGCATAATGACACCGAAGGAACGTACGTGAGCTTGGAGGGGAGGCCGAGGTCCCACCGGGGGATGACATCTCGGGGGATGGAAAGATGCTGTGTAGAGGGGATGTAAGTTCGTCGATGGGCATCAGGGGATGAGTTCTGAGGGGGCAAGAGACGATGGCAACCGTGTATAAGAGATCTGCTGGAAAGCAGGGTTTTAAATCAACTACGGCGCAATTGGCACATGCTCATTCTAAACCCTTACCCACTAGTGCTGCGCGCTATCGAATCACTCCCTGGACGTAAAATATGTCAACGAGACTAACATGATGTGGCTGCGTGTCTGTGAGACACAGTGAGACTGCTTCCATAACTAGGCCCTAGTACATAGTACGCACACAGGCTGGAAATGCTTGATCATTTCCATAGTCTTGGCCCTTCGAAACAGGGTCGACAGGGTCTTCTACTCCATAATGATAAGCGAACTTTGTGCCGAGGAGTTCAGGTGAACGGCCTTTCTGACTGAGACTCATGAGTTGTGGCCGTCCACACGGCACGGAACAAGGCACTATCTATAATTGGGAAGGTCATCGGGTCTAGAGTAAACAGTGAGCCTAGTTTAGCGAAAACATGCGGTAGACTCGTTATCAGGACTGTGTACTATAGGCATGGTACTCATGGTGCGGTCACACTTGCAGGTAGTACTAGTACGCGAATGAAAGGCTTAAGTTGAAGGTTATCAGAGTGCTGGTGAGGACTCACTCGGTGACCTCCTTACTATGAGCCTGTCAATCGAGATCAGAAGCAAAGCCGGTGCAGGCTGAATTGGAGCAACTGACGTTTTGAAGAGCGACTGTGCAGATAAGAGCACTGGCAGCACGCGCACGAGGGGCCGCGGCATACCGTGAACGCCTTGGGACGTCATCACACATGTGTAGGCCCACTGTTTTCGCAAGGGCAATGCGAACATGCCACTGTTAGTAGCGTGGATCATCCGGATCTTCCTCTAGTATGAAACTGGCGCGCCTCGCGGCCTCATTGGTCGATAGTGACGGCAACTTCGTACGGTTGGATAGGGGCTAGTACGTCGGAGGCAGTCGTTGGTCAGGGTACTATGGACACTGTGCGCATCGCCATGTGTGACGGTTCAACAGGACAGGAATGCGATAGTACAGAGGACACGGGCATCCGAAAGTCCAACGCGGCCAGCTATTCAATCGTCACCCGGGTACTATAGTAGGGGTAGCAGCATATGAATTCTCAGCCAAGGCTAGCTGGAAGGCGCGTGTACACCGTGATGAGGTCTGGCCTCTGTGAGACGGACTGAAGGCCTGATATATTCGGAAGGTAGCAAGTGAATATTGGTGTACGAAGACACTACAGATAAGATTAGTGCCATCGCCGATACATATCCGAACCTTTCTTGGTGAAACCGCCTTCCCGCCGCTCAATATAGCAGCTTTGTCACCGGGCCCATCATGATGTTCCTTTCTCTCTTAAATCGGTCTACAGCAAGACTCCGTACCGGTTTCCCGCCCCGAGCTGGTTCGTAGTGTCACCAACATCTCGCGACTACACAAGGGTCTTGATGCGCTCAAATGCAAAGAGCTTTGGACCCTTCGGTCCGAAAGGGCCTTGACGTCATGGTATATTTAAGTCATGGAACATTGCAGGGGCCCAAGGCTACCCCGTCCTCTCCAAAGTATCACTCACCATGAGCGTCCGACTGATTTCGACACAGGCCCCTGGAGGCGATAGGTAAGTAATGCCCACTTATTACCCGCTCCATTTGTACTTAAATGATTCAGCATCGTTGCCACCCATTATGCGGCTGTTCGCGGCGTGGAATTTACGCAAACTAGCGCTGCTTCACCAACTTTTACATTTAGTCCTTGTCGGATCTTGCTACTCGAACTTCAGGACCACAAATGTGCGCTGTATCTTCCTCCCCACGATGTCACCTTGGTTACTTACTCTGAGCAGACAGCCTTATCGTCATATCTAGGTACTATATCATGGACGAGATTATTCGTGTAGCAGCTCCAATTACTCCAGGGTGGCGTACCGTTGAAACCGAGGTGAGTGGTACAGCCCTACTAGTCACGATAACGAGTATATGACAACTGAAGACCTCGTAGGAGGCTAATGGTGGAACCTTGACCTGGTCGGCCTCAGCAGTGTTGGGGTCCGCGTACGTTGGTAATGACCACAAATACCACCTTCGGTTCGACGACACTCTCGAGTTCTGCAACTTCAAGCGATGCTTTGCTGAAGTTTACCGCCAAATGCACGCACGACATCGTCGGATGCAAAACTTCTTGGACGACATTGCGAGGTTCGAGGTCTTCACGCAATACTCCAGAGCTTTCCTTGGGGACGCCTACTTCGCAGCATTGGCGACGTCCGAGGATGACTCCGATGACGAAGAGAGCAGTGCGGCAGATGAGGCCCCTCGTACGTTTCGCTTGACGCGTCTTCCCAACGAAGGAACCACCAGTGACCGGGCCGAAGGCGAGGACGTTGTTGAAGGGGATGATGATGAGGACGCTACGGAGGGCGATGCGGACACCGAGCCTGACCAGGACGCTGTGGAGGGCGGAGACGTCCGAGTTGTTGGGTAGTAGGGGTATGCCATGCTGAGGCTTACTAGTAGTACCGTCACGGCCCGGCGGATTGTTGTTTATGCTGGGTGTACGTGCTGTGCCTGTAAAGAATCTCGTGTCTGCGCCTCAGAATCCAGGAGTTTCATCGCAAAAGAGATTTCCTTCAGATACCAAGTTTAAAATGGAGACCCGAATCTGGCGGTGTCATCCTGATTCCTGACGACATCTACAAGGGGAATATGGTGCGGGTCACGTGAGCGGGGAAGGGCCTTGCTTCAACCGCCCAATGTTACGATTTGTCTCTGCACTTCATGCTCCCTTAGTAACGTCTCTGCTAGGGACCTCACTCACGCTCTACTCCTTCCTCTCCGCCTCCATTAAAACAACGACTTTGCTGCTTGTGATCAAAGGACGGGCTCAATGCAGCATGAAGGCAAATCACTCCTACGTTTATCCACACGTCGTGTTTTCTTCAGTGTTGGCAAAGCAAAACGGGACACTCCGTGTTTTCTGGTACGGCATGTGCGCGAAGTGTGTATATGTTCTTATATCTAACACGCCTATCGTTCTAGGTGCCGTCCTTTTTGTTCCATTCCGTCTCGGAGCACCTCTCATGACGATGGCACGGGAAACTTTGTCGCCCCTACGAAGAACGGAAGCAGGAGGGTGTGCTAGTAGGATGATTATGGTGTGAATATGCGATGACGGGACTATCAAATCGATCTGTGAGTGTAATCCTCCTCGTTAACGTCCAAACGCCTTACAATTACCGTTCCAAGGAGCGGGGGATCTCAACCATTCTCACTCATCGTCTCGACGTCTTATCTGCACCAAAACGGACCTTTATAACATCCCTATGTCTAATGGCGAGTAGCATATACGATCTGTGGTATTCCCGAAACGGCGCCCTAACACGCCCTTGAATGTGTCTTGAACGGCTACCACCAGTGCGCACTTGTCAAGACTAGACGTTGTTGCGCCGTTAAAAACTTTTCACCCAAGCGTCGGGTCAACGTCTTGAGCCAGCGAAGCGGACAGGAGGAGGATCTGTGGGCACGGGCGAAGAGCAGCTTGGGCAAGAGGGAAGGATGACGTGGCGGAGTGCTGGCAAATGAGGTATGAGAGTTATGTTTCCAAGGTATGGGCTTGACTGAGATACGGATGAGCTGTGTAGGTGGGTCTTCGCAGCAGCGAGAACACGAGGAGTGACTGCAAGCTATAAGACCGTGTTATGCGTGCTCGCTACCCCTCTGAAGAGCACGAGTTCTTCCAGACTAGCTGCCCTTGTAAGTTAGCCATGATTGCATGCTTGTGTCGTCGCTGATCTAGCCCCAACTGGTTGTTTTATTATGTGGAATATCGACATCAGACTCTTCAAAGTTGGACATTTAGGCCGTCACTC
>FTLJ01000783.1:0-28695 GCA_900155495.1 Porogramme epimiltina
CCCGCCCCTGTGGCGCAACGGGCCGGCGGCTTTTTTTCTGATGTGATGCCCTACTTCATCCCGAACAAAAGTCTGGAAGAAACATTCTAGAGATTTCTGGTCTCTCTACCAACGTTATCCCTGATTCGCCTAGGATCCTGGGCCTGAGCAATGAAGTACAAGTAGTGGACATTGCTTGCACTGCAAATCCTGGGAAGCTGTTGCAACAAAGGAGAGGTAAGCACGCGGAGGAGGTGAGACGGCTCAACGCACAAATAGGGGCCCTCGAAGCAGAACGCGACGTCCACACAGCAGGAAGTGCGCTCATGAACGATATCGCACGGAGCCGAGTGGTGGACGGGGGTGAAAATTCGACACATCTCGACTTCGTGGACGCAATCGTCCAACGCAGGCTTATTACTGCCAGGATCGTGGCGGAAATCGACGAGAAGGTGCAGCAGCTCAGAGAGCACATCGACTCATTGAAGTTGAGGACAGGGGTCGTCACAGCTACCTTTTTTGCCCCTCGCGACTGCCAGGCTGAGTTCCAGCTTACATATCGTACGGTCTTTCTCCCGACACCATTTTATCTAATACTAATCTCCGCAATCAGGAGCTCAGGGAGCCCATTGGGCCCCATCTTATGACCTCCATGCAGTAGCTCTCGATGGAAGAACGTTACCCGAAATCTCCCTTATCTTTTACGCAAACATCACTCAGACCACCGGAGAAGAGTGGCAGAACGCTTTCCTCACTCTCAGCACAGCCGGCTCCAACACAGCATCCAGTCTCTCCACGCCTAAATCTAAGCGTTTCAGGTTGTCCGTAGTAGAGACAACGCCACCAGATGCTGCCGAACGCAGAGCAGAGGAGGCTCGCAAGGCTCGCGAAATAAGGCTGAAGGCCGCTATGTCCAGACAAGACGACGACAATGCCGTGCTAGACACTCTATTGGAAAAGTTAAGGTCTGGGGACTCAACTACCCCGCCGGGTGGAGGTATTTTCGATGCTCACCCTAGACCGCAACCTGCTTTGACTTCGACGAACACGTTCCGTGATACAGTTCCACCAACTTCTGCACAAACACTTCCTCCCCCGCCCCCTCCCCCTCCCCTACCTTCGTCCAGTCCTCACCCATTGCCTCGTCGTCGCATACGTCGTCCAGCTGCGCAACAAAGCGTCTCTTTCAGCGACCTGAAAGTTCAGTCCACTGCTTCGGTGTCCTCCCGCAACCAGGTGTCAGTGGTATACCACCTCGACGACCCTCTGACGCTGCAGAACGATGAGGCGCCGCACAGGGTCGCTATAGCCGCGCTAGGGCTCGAGGCGAAGTTGCAGTACATATGTGTGCCCCGCGAGGCGTCATCTGTGTTCATCGAAGCAACCATCAAGGACACGAGCGAGTATGAGCTCTTGGCTGGGCCGGTCTCCGTCTTTATGGATGGCGGATTCGTGACAACAACACCCCTTGACGTACGCCCTCTTACTCAGTACCTCAGTAAGACGGAGTCTGGCGCGCTGACCGGTTATCTGTAGTTTACCGGCATCAACGAGACCTTCAGCTGCGTGCTGGGCGTCGACACCTCGCTTCGCACTTCCTACCAGACGCGGTCGCATACCCAACACTCGCCGAAGCTCAACTTCGTCGAACCTCACAAGACGACGACACAGCTCGTGACAATGACGATCGCGAATAGTCACCCCTTCGACATCGCTGACCTCCTCGTGCGCGACGCGATTCCCCTCGGGGACGATGAAGCGGGTATCCGGGTGACCCTGCGGAAACCAGGAGGTCTGGCGCGCGCGACGGATGGAGAGGAGATCGTAGTTGGGGCAGAAGGAGAGGCCGTGAGGGTAAGATGGGGCGCGGTTGAGGATGGATTTGGAGGAGAGAAGGACGGGATGTATGAGTGGGTGTGTGGAGTCCCCGCTGGGAAGAAGGTAGTGTTGGAGACGGTGTGGGAGGTGCAGACTTCGGAGAGCCTCGCGGGATGGAGAGAGGTCGAGGATCCTGTCGCGAGGGCGAAGGTCTGACAATCGCGAGCGTTGTGGGTTTGGAGGATATGGTTACTCTGTTGTACAAGGTTATGAAATTGCCTTTTGGTCCCCGATGCAGTATGTGCGGATGTACTGGGGGTGCGAAAAACTGGAATAAGTTATATAGCAAAGAGGGGCCTATACATCAGGATAAGTGGTGGTGGTGATCGTCTTCGCCCATTACCCTATACAGCCTCACCGCTCACAGGCGCCTCCGTCAAACTCTCCGGCCGCTTCTTCTCGTCGTCGTCCTTCGGCGTAGGGGTCGACAGCCCGCTCTCGAGCTCGAGTGCCTCCGCGTTCCTCGCCTCCTGCTCGCCCTTCTGCAGCCCGTACGTCTCGTCCGTGACCTTCTGCATCGGCACCTCGCGAAGCAAGAACAGTGTGAGGAAGCCCGCAGCGCAGAAGCCGAGCATCGCGCGCCACACGGTCGCCATGCTGTTCGCGAACGCGACGCGCACCTCGCTACGAAGCGGCTCGGGCAGGCTGCTGATCACGGGGATCGCGGCGTACGCGATCTCGACGCCGGCGGGGAACTGGGACGCGAACGCGGATGGGAGCTGCGACTTGAGCTCGTTCTGGAGGATGGAGGCGGAGATGGCGACGCCCCATGTCTGAAAAAGCGCGTGAAGAAATGAGTTGTGGAATGTGGAAGAGGAGGGGGTGGCATACCTGCGCGAAGGTCCTACTGAAGTTGTAGAAGGCCAGCGCGGGGGCCGCGCGCGTTACGGGGAGGGGTGCAAGGACAGGGTAGATAGTGCTTGCCCACTGTGAAAGAGCTGTTAGCCGTGGTTGATAGTGTGAGGGACAAAACTTACGATGATACCAATGCCCGCGGCAGTGATGATTTGGAAGCCGACCCATTGACCAGTCGTCGCATCCGCCTTTAGCAGGGTCATGAGCCCGAAACCCACGAGCATGAGCACCCAACCGATGTAGTTCGTGGGGCGATACTTGTTCGTGGCCTTGATGACGACGCCGAAAATGATCGCGAAGGGAGAGATGATGAGTGCTGTCGGGAAGATGTTCACGCTGGAACGGATAGGCGACGCCGCCATGCACGCTTGGAAGTACACAGGGAGGTAATCTGCGGGGGGTGTTAACGTATAAGCATCCACGAGCTGATCAGAGGTGCTTACAGATAATAGCGATGCTCGTGATACCGTGGAAGAAAGTGGAGATGTAGCTGGAGCGAGAGCGAATGAGAATTCGTACCCCAAGAGCGCTACCACAGACATGTATGACGCACCCACTGAGACTAGTTCGGTTAGAAAGGATGTCCAGAGGAAGCGTAGGTTCCTTCGGGACCAGCGCCTCGTAGACGAAGAACAGGATGATTAAAGTGAAACCGATAATGAGCGGCGCTAGGACGTGCACGGAGTTCCATGGGTAGCGGATGCCACCCCATGTAAGTGCGACCAACGCGAGCGTTGTGCCTGCGATGATGATAAAGTTTCCACTGGAGCGAAACCATCAGCGTGCGGGAAGTAGGGCCGTAGGGAAACGCTGCTTACACAAAGTCAATGCGCGCCAGTTTGTCACGCAGACTCCCACCAGGCGTGCGCACCCGGAGGAAGATCGTGACAAGGAAGAACGCGATTCCAGAAAGGGGAAGATTCAAATCTGTGAAGCACAATCATGAGTACGAGCTCTTCACCGGGTATAGCTGGCCGGAGAATGAGCGCGAGCACTGCGCCTGGTTTCAGGCTCGCCTTGGGCTGCGACTCGGGCTCGTAAGCCGCGTGAACGTGGCACGCGCGAGGGTTGCATGACCGCACCGAGGCGCGCTGCGAGTAGTCATCGAGGCGCGGACCTCGCGCTATCGAGCCGTGCCTGGTACGCGCTCTCGGCGTACCGCGCCGCGTCTGGCACACAACGCGCTATCGCGCGCTGCCGACTGCGCACGGAACCACATTCGCGAAGAGACATATGAGGACAAGACTCACAGAAAAGCCACCTCCATGTCGCTTTCTCAGCGAATGAACCGCCCTGAGATATCCCATGTCAGCCAGAGAGAGCGCACAGACTGCGCGCCAAACACGCACAATGACCGGCCCGATGGCAGCAGCGAATGCCCAGGTCAGCACGAGAAGGCCTTGGTACAATCCACGCTCGGCGAGCGGGACAAGGTCGGAAGTGATGATGGACGCCAAGTTGATGATTCCGCCACCTCCGATTCCCTGCACGGCTGCGGGCAAGGGTCAGCCTCCCAACGCCCCGCTCCCACACCACTGCCTGAGACGAGATGAACACTCACTTCTCGCAGCAATGAGCCAGTTCATGTTCTGCGCCGTGCCCGCGAGGACGCTTCCGAGGAAAAAGAAGCCCACGCAGGCCATCATGATCGGACGGCGGCCAACGATGTCCGCGAGCTGGCCGGTGAAAGGGAGGATCGCGGCCGCGGCGAGGTTGTACGCCGCGCCGACCCAGACAAACTCGTCTCCACCGTCGAGCTCCTTGGTGATTGTTGGGAGTGCAGTCGACACCGCGGTGACATCGAGGGCACTGAGGAAGTTGCAGACGACGACCGCGGTGTAGGAGAGCCAGAATGCCGAGCCTTTGGGACCGCGCGCAGGTGCGGCGTGTGCCGAGGACATGTTGAAAGCCGGAATCGCTGTTGCAGAGCCTGAAGTGGAGGATGCGCGCGGGGCGCGAGCAGCAAGCCTGGCGAGCGTTGGGGAGGAGGCAAAGATGAGGGAGAAGAAAGGGGAGAAGGAAAATGCGCTGGAACGCGTCTTAATGATGCCCTCAGGATGGCCCAGGCGAATGATGCGCCCCGTCCTGCATGCCCATGAGACATGGGATGTGCGGTCGGCGCTCGTAGGAAGGCCAATGCATCTGATTTGCGTCACAATCAGCCGTAGTCTATATCATAAAGTTGTAGCTCCTTGTGTGGACAAACCTTGAGGCCGCTTCTCGAGACTATGTTACTCCCAACCCTTGGTAATGGCCTAGAGAGGAGAGAAATATGGTTTTAAACATGTCTTGGAATGTCGGATTTTTCGATGAGAGAATGTCGACGTGGCACGAAGCGCGCAAGGAGTCGACGTGCCGACCACGTGATACGGGCGCAACGGGAAATTCCATACATAAGTATTGATACTGATACAATCAAATGATCCCAGTGTGCCACTTATTCACCCCTCAAAGCAGTTCTTAGTACGAACGGTACGTGCAGATCACTTGTGTTGAAATGAGACGAGAGCTCATCATGCCATGAGTGCTGCTAGCACAGCTTCGATGATTAGTGGAGGGCAGAATACTTTCCTTGAGCCAGGTGCCTTGGCTAGTGCATGTTCCGATGCTCAGGATCAGGCCTGGAGGACTGAGACACCGTTCCCGGGCCGCCCGGTCGGGGTCGAAAGAGGTGGCAGTGAACGGATGGATATTAGCCGACCCGGGTTGCGCGGCCGAAGCCGCCAGTCTCCAGACCGCCAGCGCTCAGGCCATGGCCTCAGGCCTCAACCCCTCTTTCTGCATCGCCTTTTATCTCGTTTTCCCTATCCTCCTGTCCTGGGACGACTAGAGATGCTATGGACCTCCCGCTCACGAACAACAGCAGAAGCATACATATCCGAGGCCGATCCACGCTGCAAATCCCTGGCGAAACCACTGCCACCATGATGGTTCCATCAGACCCCAGTCGTGCATGCCTAAGGTGATGAAATGAGCGCTATCCATGTCCGGTGCGGTCTCGCCGCATTTGCATTTGCACTATCGCCGCATCTGACATGTTTGGGTTGCGGGGACGGGTACCGGTACATCCGTCGCTCAGTCGCCCTAAACACAACGGTTCCACGACGCGTACCCCGCAATTTTAGACATATTATAACAAAGAAGCCAGCACGACGCGTGTTTAGTGGATGTACCGGAAAAGAGTTGTGAAGCCGTTATGTGGATCACAGTGAGTATTTTTTCAGACGTCCAGCTTCATTCAGTTAGTCGCGTTAGTAAATCGCAGCATGTGGTGGCGGCGCGCCCAGTATCCACGGTGTCATTCGTCGTCTAGAGAGACCCCTACTCCTCAATTGACCTACAACCTCACCCTCCAGGACCCCCTTGGACCCCAATCCACCCTGGAGATATATGGATTTACAGATAGACCTAGCCAACTTCAAGGTACAAGGACACCTTGCTCAAGGGACGAGCGCGCTGCCCGACGATCAGCCACACATCACGCTTCGGATTCGCGCCTACCAGGGAGCGACATCACGTAACCCCTCCCAATCCATCGCCCAATGATGGACCTCGTACAGGCCCCGCGCTGTCTCACCGAGACTCCCTGCAACTCCCCGCCTCGGTGCGCGCCGAGGGCGACATAATACCCTCGCTTCTCGGGAGCAGAGCGGGCGCGCGTCCGGAGTTCCCGCCCTCCCCTCTGTCCTCCTTCCTTCCGCCCTCCATCTTCCTTCCTTCGCCACGCCTCCATCGCCTCCTTTGCTTCTTCGCGCACGCGATCCCCACACGCCGACGCGCCGCCGTTCCTTGCTTCTTTCCCCTCGCACCTGATCGTCCCTGCCCATCAATCTCCTGCGATCGCTGAACACCCCTCGGCTCCGCGCGAGACTGCCTATAGCCTTCGCTCAGCCGCTACCCCGCAATCCGACTCCCGAGTTCTCGAAGATCTCCTTCAAGTGCGTCCAGGACAGTACGAGCACCACGATGGCCACGAACGTCACCGTCGACCCCCTCGCGATCATCGCCGCGAACGCACCCTCGCTCGGGAACACGCTTGGGGTGCTCCTCATCTGCACGGCGATGGGATGCATGTACGTATCTCTGTTTCTCGTGCAGTAGGCACAGGCCGACCAATCCTCCATCCTTACAGGCTCTTTGGGTTGACTGCACACCAGACGTTCCGGTACTTCCGCTTGTACCCAACGGATGGTATTGGGATGAAGCTATACGTGAGTGCCACATCCTTGCGTTGTTGTGGACCATGTTCTAATGCTTATGTGGGCAGGTTACATGCATGCTGTGAGCATCTTCGTGCACCTATTGTCCGGGCTATCCGCCTTACCCACGACTTAGGTTGCTCGACATCACGCATACGGTGCTGACGATCCACATATGGTGAGCACCCTCATCGCGGCGCCATCTTTCGTATGGATCCCTGATGTCGCGGAATACAGTTATTTCTATCTTGTTACGAATTACTTCTATGCGCCGAGACTGGCCAACGGTGTATGGTACGCCCTACCTTTCGCCGAGTTTGAATGCTGAGGAGACTGAGCGGCATCTTCCAGGTCGATTCGGGTGAGTATCCCTGCATGCACGTTCCGAGAATAGCCTGCTGACGCCTCCGTCGAAGCTTGTAATCGCCCAAACTGTAAGTGCCATCTCCCCTAGCCCCTGTTTTCGGTGGCTGAGTGGGTTTGCAGAGTCTTGTAATAGTAATGGCGCACAGGTACGCACACGCGCTCCGAGGATTGTGGCTTTTCTGTGCTGATATCTTCTAAAGCTTCTATGCCCGCCGGATGTTTTTGCGTACGCCTCATACCGCCCTCATCCTCTGTATTCAACGTACTCATACTGTTCCACAGTGGGAGGTGGTCGGATATGGCCTATTCTTATCATCGTATGTGAAAGCTTATCCGAACACTTCCAGCATAGCTGAACCACATTCTTAGATTGCCCTTGTCCTCGCGGAGTTCTCCTTCGGCATTGGTACGCTTGGGTATACTTTGAGCGCACAACCCAGTACTCATCGTCTTGATATTGCGTGCAGCCGCCAGTGTGGAGGCCTTCCGCCGGCCGACGTTCCACGAATATCAGAAGTACACGGTGAGTCAAGACAGTACCACCCCACCACAATACGGTTGGACGCTTAACACAATTGAACCTTAGTGGCTCGTATGCTCCGCGCTCGGCGCCGCCGTAGGAGTGGACGTGTTCGTGACCATCGCGCTCATCTACTACCTCCGCCAAAGCCGCACCGGGTTCAAGCGGTACGTCTCGCGGCCCGGCATTGCATCATCTCTTCCCAGCGCTGAGACATACCCAGGACCGACTCGATGGTCGACATCCTTATGGTGTACGCCATCAACACGGGTCTGTCCACGAGGTACGTATCCGCCACGGTGGTCATGTGTGCCCCCCGCACTCACGCGGCTTGCGCGAAACAGCGTCGTGAGCTTGGTTTCTGCGATCACGGTGAGCCCCGCAGCTCTGCTAAGCCCTGCGGAGTCCCTGACGAGATCTTCCTGCAGGCGATCACGATGCCCCAGAATCTGATCTACAGCGGAGTGCTCATTATCGCGTCTAAGCTCTACACCAACTCTGTCCTCGCCGTGTACGCTTTTCTCCGCATCCGCTTCGGCGCGCGTTTGGCTAACGTCTCGCGCGTAGGCTCAACTCGCGCCGCTCACTCATGGACAAGGGCATGGACCGCGCAGACACGGGCTCGTTCGGGATGAAGGTCGTGGACCCGCGCGAGCCCGCGCGCCCGGTGTCGCGCCCTCTCAGCTACCGCACGCCCCGCGCGGCGCAAGGACGGGTGGGTCTTCCCCTCTCCGTCACGATACATTATGCTGACCGTCGCCTGGATTTGTCCAGCGCTCGCACATGCCCGCGCATCCCCCGGTGCCGCCGCCCGCGACCGGGTCCCGGGAGTACCCGCTGAGCTTCATGGACATGAAGATGACGGTGGCGGGCGGCGAGGAGGAGGAGGCGTGGGCGCGCTGAGTGACGGTCTCGAGCAGCCACGGCGGTACTTCGTGACGGCTCGGCGCGCCCTCCAGCTCGCTGAAAGTCGCGCTCGCTGTCATGATTCAGGAAGGCATGCACGGGTGCCTGCCAACGCAGCGCGCAGCGTGCCACGCACGGTGTACGTCGGTCGTCTGCGCGTTTATTTATTGTTATACTGTTACGTGTTATACCATAAGTACTCACGATAGTGTACGTGCGTGGTCGTAATGGCTTGAAATTTAGTTGTGTTCGTTAGCTGTAGACCCCCGCAATGCGTGCAAGCACTTGACGTCGTGTTGGACGGTGGGTTACAGTCGCGCACGGTCCTTCGCGATCAAATAGCATACATACGCCCTACAATTTCCGTCAATAATCACGTCGTTCAGCTCAGCCCGGAGTTCGGCACGCTCCTTCTCCCCGGATTTCAGATGCAAGCTTCAGGTGCAGAATACAGAATACAGAAGCAGACATCACGACCTGAATCCTGATGAAGATGAGCGAGAAGAGATGACAATGTTCCGCAATTGTCAGCGGCTCGGCGCCAGGCTAAGCCCCGCCGCCGCCGTCCCGCCCAGCCTCTTGGGCCTCGCCATCTTGCATCTCGGAGTCGTACCTCCACTTCCCCACACCCCGCACTCTTTCCTCCTCTCCTTCAACGTCATCTCCGGCCCCGCGACTTGCTGTAGGACGACGACGACGCACCAAGTACTGATCTCGATCGTGCACGCTCCGACCCAGCCTCGACGATGGCGTTCCGGACGACGACCGTGAGCCCAATCCTGCCCTCTGCGCGCGTGCAAGGCCCCGGGCTGCGCTTCGTTGGCAAGTGCTACGCGCCCGAGAGACCCGCCGCGGACGGCCCCACCCTCGTCTTCTTCCACGGCGCAGGCTCCCGTGCGTGTCCGCATCCCCCTCCTCGCGGTCGGTGTGTGCGCTGACTTGGGGCTCCCGCTCTGCGCGCGCGGGTGGCGGGCAGACAAGGAGACGTTCGAGCCGATTGTGGAGCCCCTGCTCGCGCTCACCCACCCGGACGGCGCGCCGGTCGTGCGCGAGGCGTGGGCGTTCGACATGCAGAGCCACGGAGAGGCTGCGGGGTGGAATGCGAGCGTTTTGGGAGACGAGGGACTGTGTGAGTGCTTTGTCTTCATCCTCCTTTTCTCTCTCCTGCATCAGCAAGGTATTGGCATTACAAAAGCCGCATATGCCAACTAATCCTCACTATTTCATGCTAATTCCGACTGTTCTGCGCTCACAAACAGTGAATAGTTGGAAATAGCGCGAAATAGTGATTATTAGTCGTCAAAAGTTGGGTTTGTAATGCCGATGTTTTGCTGATGTGTTATATATGCGATGTCGGTGTCGCGAGGGAGGTGGGAGAGGGGAGCGACTGTGCTGCGCGTACATAGACTTGTACTGACAGGACGTCGACATGCTTCTTCGCTCACCCGCGGACATACCCCGAACTGCGCCGCTACCGCACGCGTGCCCTTCAAATTCATGCTTCCTATGCTAACGCGCGTGCATGACGATGACGACGGTGGCGGCGGGGTCGGACGGGCAGCGGTGGATGAGTGGGCAGAGGGCTTCAGGCACTTTGTCGCAACTGGCGTGTTCGATGGGCACAAGCTCGTCGGCATCGGGCACTCGCTAGGTGTTACACTGCTGTACGTCTCCTTTTCCTTTCCTCTACACATCACCGTCCAACTTCATCTTCGCTAGACTGCTCACGACGATGCCCGGAACGCCCGGGCCTCCGCCCGTGCCGTACCACTTCCTCATCCTCATCGAGCCTGCGCTGATCACGCAGGCGGCATGGGACGCGCACGCGGAGGAGCGCGTGCTTGCGCTGAAGATGATGTCGAAGGCGGTCATGAAGCGGCGCGATGCGTGGGACGGGCGCGCGGAGGCCCGCGCGTACTTCAAGGAGCGGCTCCCGTGGGCGATGTGGAACGCCCGTTCGTTCGACCTCTTTTTGGTGCGTTTGTCTGTCCCCTGTCTCCCGTACTAGGGCGTGGCGCTAATGACGGACACTGGTGGGGCGGCCACAGCGTCATGGCCTGCGCGACGTGGAGGTGCAAGACGAGCGTGGGGCGCGGAGCACAAAGACGACACTGTGCTGCTCGAAGACGCAAGAGAACATGACTTACACCTACGTGAAGCCGCACTTTGTGGTGCTCGACGTGGTGCGCGACCTCCCCGCGTCCGTTCCGCTGCACTTTGTGCTCGGCGACCGGGACGACCTTGTGTGAGTTCTTCCAATCATGGGTGTATGCGCGCGGGCAGGCTGATTGTGACGCCTCCGATGTAGGCCGAAGTACTGCCACCAGTCGGTCATCGACATCCGCCCGATCGCGTCCCTGCAGCTGGTCCCCGAAGGCGGCCACTTTGTACGTACAATCTTCACTCTCCTTACGCATGCGCCTGACGCTGTGACGTAGTGCGTACAGGAAACCCCCGCCGGGGTCGCGGAGACCATCGCGAACGTTTTATTGGGGAGGCTACCACCTGGGCCTCGATCCGCTCTCTGAATCAGCAAATACTAAAGATGGAAGGATGATTTATTGCCTGGTATGCCACACATATATATGTATGTATAACTAGAGGATCCATGGCGGCCTGGATTTGCCCCGGTTCATTGCCAATTGTATTTCTTGGACTTTCGCTGCATTTGGCGTGCGCTCTCCGGCAGAGGAACACTTGCTCCGTGAAGCGTCCGCGGAGCTTGAGGGTTTCCATATACCTAAGGTAAGTCTGTTTCGTGAACACCCCGGTGCGCAGTGCCTATCTGACGTCTTCTGCTGTGCAGCCTGCGGAGTGCCTTGACAGGCGACACACGTCCACGGGCACGGAACGCTGGACCTGGAACAGCATACTGGCGGTCAACTGCCGATCCTGCCAGGCAGCCTTGGAAGGTGCACGGCGACTGAAGCGCGGCGTCGCCTGGGAGAGAACGCCGAGTCGGAGCGCCGAGCTGCTTCCCGTCCACTGGGGGACGGCAATTTGACTCCCGGAGACCGTAACAAGGTTTACAAGTCCTCGACGAATGGAGTCTGCCGTCCAAGGTTCTAAAGCCGCACAGCTCTGGTCCTCCGCGCCAACTTCGAGCAGGCGTGCCATATGGATCATCTCCGCGCCCGTGGCAGACATCT
The DNA here is from genome assembly GCA_900155495.1 of Porogramme epimiltina. Taxonomy (NCBI): domain Eukaryota; kingdom Fungi; phylum Basidiomycota; class Agaricomycetes; order Polyporales; family Polyporaceae; genus Porogramme; species Porogramme epimiltina. The sequence continues at coordinate 11,853 of FTLJ01000783.1, forward strand.
ACGGCAGGCACGGGGGATGCGCTGCACCCCCTGGTTTCCCCCGCACAAGGCGCGCACCCTGCAAGGAGAGCGATGTGCGGCCGTCAGCGGCTGTCCAGCAACCCAGAGAACTGTGGTTCCGCTGTGGCACCGGTCCCGGTGCGTCTTCCGAGCGTGAACCCGCCACGCTGACCTCCCGGATGCGCAGGCTCAGCAAGCGATCGGGGCCCCGTCACTCGATTGCAATTGTACGTCACGAGGATCCTTGTCCCATCTGCCTGCGGATACGAACGCACTTCCATGGATGAAGGCGCCCGCTGGTGGCTCGGAGGCTGTCGGCGTATATACGCGGGGCTCGTGCTTAAGCGGGACTTCCCTTTCTTACCTCCCTTTTGTCTCCTCCACAAGCCCTCTAACTTATGGCCTCTGCCTCCCTGTCCACTTTTTCATCCGGAAATGCGACATTGCCAGTACCACCAATGCCCCCTCTGAACAGCACATTTGGCGCAGTGCTACTCGGGACGTGCCTCGCTCTTATGTGCGTGTTATCGTTCCAGTTGCTTTCCTCGGTTCTGATGAGGCTTCACAGGTTATATGGCCTAACCCTTCACCAAACGTTTCGATATTTCCGCATGTATGGATCTGACATCGCTTGGCTGAAGGCGACGGTACGTGCTTATATTGAGTTGTAGGCGAGTCACTAAAGCTGGAGACGCCTGGAATCTGCAGGTCCTTACATTGTTGTGAGCAGAGAGCTGTCTCCCCGATGTGGGGTTCCACTCACGTTTTCCTCCAGCTTGGGAGATAGCCTGCACACTTTCATATGCGCGCATTCTTGGTGAGAATCGCTGTGTGGTTGTCTAAGCCAGGCGTCGAGCTCACTTGACGCCCCTTGTAGCTATTATTACCTCGCTAGCAACTATTTTCATCCCCAAGCCCTCCAGTATGGCGTATGGTATGCCTCATTGTGCATGTGTTCTGCCGAACGCTTAATGGTACCCTTTCCTATCCACACAGGTCTATCCGGGTGGGTGACATAACCGTCGCCGGCGGGGTAGCATTCTGATTAGACTTGGACTACGTAGCTCAGCGTTCCTTCCGCGGTGAGGATATCTGTTGTAGGATAACGCTTGCCATCTTCTCACTCACCTTCACAGAGCGTAGTCATCTTACTATCGCAAGGGTGCGGGTCCCTATCCAGCTATTCCTCCAGATACGCATCTTGATGATCATAATACCGACCTTCAGGTTCTATGCAAGACGCGTGTCCCTCAGTGTGTCACCTTCTTCTAAGTACCCCTTGGGATCATGCTGATGGACGCCGTACAGTTGGGTCGAAGTACATCTACCTCATCGTGCTCGTCGTACGTCCTAGTTTGTCACAGGTGATATCTTTGCCCACTTTTATCAGGGGATCTCGATGATTGGAGCAGCTTCTTTCACCGTCGGTACGCTACTGCTTCCTCTACTCATACGCTGCGTATGGCTGATGAGGAGACCTAGCGGCCACATACGAAACGTAGGTTCCTCCTTCGCCCCTGACAACAATCGTACTAAGTATTGCTAGGTTCAAGCAGGTCTCATTCGCCAACTGGCAGCATTACACAGTGTGTTGGATACTCAGCTTTCTTCTCGAACTGTGGATATCTAACTATTGCCTTAGTGGATGACGTCCGGCGCTTTTGCGTGCGCGCTGGCAACCGACCTCATGCTCACCAGCAGCCTAATCGCGTTCCTGAGGCGAAGCAGGACAGGGTTTAGGCAGTAAGCGACAAACACATCATAATTCTGTGGAAATTCCTGTCTGATAATGGGACTCCTAGGACGGACTCACTCTTGAACGTGTTGATTGTCTATACCATCAACACCGGACTACTCACGAGGTTGGCCACTTTCGCCGGTGTCGGTGCACAAGTTGACATCTCTTTCGCGAACCCTTAGCACGTTGAGTCTACTTTGCCTGATATTTGTAAGCATCTTCGCCACGAGTTTCCTGCGTCGGAGGATGACGGTCGTCTTCCCATATAGGCGATCGTACAACCAAATAGCATGGTATACGCCGCACTCATCATGCCAACCACGAAATGTACGTCTCTATACACTCTCGTTCCCCTCGCTCGAGCTCAGCGGCTGACGTCCGTCACCTCGGCAGCGTACGCAAACTCCGTACTAGCCGTGTGCGTAGCACCCCTGGCCCACTCCCGTATTTCCGCCCACGCTGACCCCTTTGCTGGGCGCGGCAGGCTCAACTCGCGCCGCGCGATGACGGACGTGGCCGCGCGTTCGGACGACTTCGGCACGTTCGGCATGACGATGAACAGCGCGACGCCCTCGCGCGCGGGCTCGTTCAAGCGCGCCGCTCCCGCGCGGCTTCCCCTCGCGCGATGGCGCGGCGCCGAGTCCGCTGGATCACGCTCCACGCCCGAATCACAGGTGAGTGCGCTATTTCAAGCATGTGGGAAGACACTGACGAGTGCAGCCGCTGCGCCCGTTGGAACTAGGTCGCCATAAACGAAGTGGGAGCTGGGATACGTGAAGGTGTGGTCCGCGCGCCAGCGGGGACGAGGGCGAGCGTGGAGCTGACGCTGTGCGTGCGAGAGCTGGGGCTAGGAGCGAAGGGTGATGGGGAATAACGCGAAAGTGTTCTATCTACTGCGGATGCAGAATCTTGATGCAATTGGGGTTTGTTATGTCAAGTTCACGTAGTGCAAATAGCAACCGCTGAACCGTGGCGCGAGGCATCGGAAGAACATCACTATGCGTCAAACCGGAATACTGGTACCATAACACAATAATACAAGGAGAAGAATAGGACCAAAAGGATTGGTCAAGACCTACACCTCTACATCGAAAGATGGTATTTCCACCGTGACCCCGACTGTCTCGTCTTGCACGCAATAGGCCTCACCCATCTCCCCGTTGTACAGCACCGCTCCGGCTTGCATATAGTGCTCTACGCTCGGTTCTAGAGTATCTCCAGTAGTGCGAGGGGCGGCGACAAAGCTCGGGAGAGAGTTCTCGGAATGGGACGAGATATAGACCGGGAAGTTGGAGTCGACCTTGACGGATCGGAGGTTGGCTTCTTGGAGGTTGATAAGGGAGCGAGAGATGAGGATTGCTGCGAGGCTGTGATAGCGATATGACATAGTAAAAAGATGTGGTGAGTGCTTCGGAACATATGCACACAGAGGAAGAAACTGCAGCGTACGGCGGAATGAAAATGGTGATATAGCTCAAATTGTCACTTACCCCTTCCTCAACAAATATCTGCACAGGGGTTGTTAAAGGTTCCTGAGCTGAGGGAGAGCATAGGACAACCTCACCGAGGTGAAAAAGAATATCAGGTCCAAAACATTTAGTATCAGAAGCAATCTGTGGGAGGCGTGCCAGTGAGTTCCACATAGCGGGCCTCCCGAGGTGCAACGGCTATGAGTTGTAAATGGACATACACAAAATAGATTGTTCCTGCCACATACGAGTCAAATCGCTTCTCAATTGCCGAAAGATATCAGATGCTTACCATCACGCAAGAACACATCCGTTAGAGTCACGTGGCGGCTGATGAGGAACGCCTTCCTCGCAGAGCCTGCGGGTCGAAATAGTTTCCACCAGGTGACAGCAATAACGAGTGCATCCGCTACAATAAGAGATGCTCGGGCTGCAATGATCACTGAACCAGTCGTAAATTTTGGTGACGAAGACCAAGCTACTAGCTCGTTTTACGCACAGCTATGATTGATGAAGATACTGGATGAGTTCACGCTTGCAATGACTGCCAATAGGACGAGCTCACCCAATATACACCTGCTCTGAAAGAACAAACACGTGTACGAGGCAGCCAAACACCGGGTCGACGAATCCGCTGAATCCAAGTCCAACTCGAGCCTGTCAGTGTATGAATATCATATCGCATCAGTAAACTCGGAAACGCCTTAACGCGTCTTAAAAGGGCGTTTAAGTGCCTTAAGAGCCTTAAGATGGCATTAAGACGAGTTAAGACGAGTTAAGCTGTAGTTCTTAAGATGCACGACGTTTGTTGTTAAGACGAGCCCCATAAGTCCGTTAAGACAGCTGTTAAGTTGCTAAGATCAGACCAGGTGGCGTAATAGAAAACCATGCTATTCATCGTATGCTACGACATTGAGCTGTACTACAATAAAACACCGTCCTTGCTCGGCACTGTGTCTGCCTCTCCAACCCTCACCGCCGTTTTGCTTACTGCTGCGTACTCGATTCACACACGTTACAACGCGCGTGATGGTTGACTGACCTGGTGTAGTGCTGTCGCGTACGATCTTTCCGTACCGGTGCAGAGGTGTTAGCGAGGAGACGAGCGGGAATGTACAAATGCACTACTCACCTCGTCTTCCCTATCCACCGGGGTGTAGTCTGCCGACAATGCCCGCGCGAGCTTCTGTATCGACCACCCGTATTCGTCTTCCCGCAGCACGCAGTTCTTCAGGGTGCCGCCGCCTCTTACATCCACACCGCAAGTGTGAGCGAGAGCGCGGGCGCTGGATGGGCAGGGGGTAGACGCACCTTGCACGAGATCATGTTCTGCTTGAATTGGTCAAGGAGGGGCACCCCGCGCTGTCGTTGTGCGCGCGACCCTGGCAAGGGTGTACGCACGTACGTGAGCATGCGCACAAGCGCGGCCAAGAACACCGAGAGGGTAACGACCCTTCAGCAGGCCGCCGACGTATCCTACATAACCGCCTCCACGCCATCTCATTGCAACAGGTAGATAGCGGCAGGGAGGGTGCAGACAGCGAGATGACGGAGGGGAGAAATCACTGAGACGTTGACCGGGCAGGCGGTGAGCATTGCAGATGAGGTGCGTAAACTGCAATGGCACTCACGAACTGGAGCGCAGCACCCTTGGTCTTCCCACCACCGAGGACAAAGCTATACGGCTTTGTTTAATTCCATCCACAACCCAAGCACCGCGGTTTCCATCGTACCCCCCTCCAGAAGTCCCTGCTCCCAAGAAAATCTAGACCAAAAAGGATGACTCACCCGTGTCGCACAGTAGTAGCCTCAGTATATTCATGTCAAAGCTTGGCAGCCTTGGCTTCACTCGCCCCGCGACATCCCCCGCGTTCGACGATACCCCGATGCACTTGTACGCGTCCCTTTCTAGGTGAATAAGACTTGAGCGGGGGGCGAAAATGAGTGTGGAGACTGCACGAAGGGCAAAGTTCGCCTGCGGGAGAAGTGGGAGAGGTGCGTGTCCGGGAAAGCGTGGTCGGTAATGTGAGAGGTGTCGTAAGAGAAAGCATGCTGATGGCGAGAGCGTGTCGCGGAGAGAACGAGACAGAGGCAGGGAGTGCAACAGAAGAGAATGAGGCAGAACGAGGGAGAGACAGGAGTCGGAGGTGAACGGTGACGTGGTCAGGTGAGCGCCCAGCTGGTGGGCGAGCCCGTGGGCGCTTCGACCTCGATGTTTTTTCTCCTAAGTCCGTGACTGGCGCTATGTCTTGTTCCGCCACAGGCATTTGCAGCTTCTGCTTGGTTATCTTGAAATTGGGCATCTGTGTATTATATTTCGCATTCTTCTATCACAACTTACTCAGTCCCCAGCCACCTAGGCATGACGCCGTGCATTCTAGATTAGCCGCACTGTACATGATACTATAGTAGTAGTACTGTATCACTATTAAGCACAAGCTGCACCACAGATAATAGGATGAACAAACGTGGGTGCTTGTATTGAATATGATATACACCGCCTTCTACTCCGTGCATGCGCTAGGTATTTTTAATATTAATGAGTCTACTGCCTTACAGCTTACTTGCCTTAACCGCCTTACCAACTTACGGCGTCCGTAAGGCGTTTAAGTCAGTAAGCTGTGCGCAACTTTACTGATGTCGTGATTCAGTGCAAATAAATTCCCCAAGATAGTAACGACAGACACGCACAGCGTTCGCAGCGACAGGACTGAGAGAAAGGAGAAATATGAGGGCGGTGAACGCCCTAGATCTGGTGAGAGCGATTGCTCGCATTGCAGAGAACACTAGATAGCCGATTTTCAGTAGAATGACTCGCAGAGCATGAGTTCAGGCGTCGCCTACCTGCTGGTGGTATGAGTATGGTGATAATGACCAACTGATCTGCCCATACTACTCCGTTGCACCTGGAACATCTATTGTTATATTTGGGATCAGGAAGTGGCCGGGAGGAGCATAACTCACAGCTAAGGAGGTGCGAAGATGTCAGTCCGGACGGAATCGACGGCATGGGAGTCAGTCAGACCTACTTGAGCACTTACGGACGTAACGAAGGGAGGTAACAGATCGAGCACAGAGAACAGGAGTACGATGTATCTATTTGCGAGGAAGAGGGCAGCCGGGGAAGAGAGCTTGTGCTTCCAGAAGAGGTCGATTTCACGGTCGGCGGTGATGACGTGCTCGAAGATGATGAGTGCTGTCAGGAGGGCACGGCTGTCGGCACTGTGCCCTAGACGTGCAAGATGAAACTGACCACTGACATGATGATCCGACGTAGACGTATTTTTCTACAAGGCTGTGACAGTGTATCTTTAGAGTGGGATGATTGGTACGAGGAAGTAGCCGTGATACTCACAGATTGCTGAATAAAGCAACGATGGTGGTGTGGTCTCCGGCTGCGGCAGGGTCACTAGACATGGTGAGCAGTGAGGGAGTACAATTGGGTGCTGAGGGAGCTTATGCCGTATACGCAGGAGTTCATATATACCGCGGTGGCATAGAGCGGATGGGGACATGTACCAGAGTGATGTTGATTAGCCCCTACGGTGGCCGAGTTGCCACCCGCAGCCGCACAGCCGTTTGCGTTCGAGAATTCTGGAATCTGCAAATGTACAGGATCATGGTGATAGTGAATGGTACATCTGCTGGTTGGCTAGCTGTGGTAGTGGTATTAGTGGGATCTCCATGCAAGGATGCTGGTATGTTAGCTCCATAGGACACAGTGCCGACATAAGAATCGAGCTTGTATCTAAATAGTAATTGCTAATCCTTAATGTAGTAGCTTGAGCCGCGCCCAGTCGGTTGTTCCTGTTGATACTAGGTTAGGTGGCGCAGTAGGACTTCCCAATTTGTCTTGAGCGTGTGGGTTGAAAAAATCTATTCATAGCAGAGCATACTGGATGTACATCGTAGACGTAGAATAAAATACGCCGTCCACCACTGCCTTCCCCGCTGCCGTCCACCACCGCCGTCTCCACCGCCGTCTCTCGCCGCCATCTCCTGCCACCATCTCCCGCCAGCGTCCCCCGTAGTCGTGGCGCCGCTAGCGTCCCTCGTCGTCGTCCACTGCCACCACCACCTGCCGCCACCGCTTGTCTGTCACACACATCATGGCCTCCGGTATCACGGTATCTGTGGGGAAGAGGGTGTTAAGAGGATTTCAACATCGAAGCAGCATTGACGACACTGCACCACCGCGGGGTTGAACGCGTTCGTGTTGATCGCGGGCTCGCTGCCAGTGACAAGTTCGCCTCGTTGATCTGCACCGCGCCGAGGCTGGGCCTGTCCTCGCGCCACGCGGTGTAGTTGCGGAAGTGGCTCGCGCCGCTTCGCGACGACCCGCGCGGGCACGAGCGGCGAGCACGTCGTGCGTGGGCGGGGTGGGGGCGGGGGGCGGGACGACCGCCATGTTGTCGATGTGGCGCGCGGACGTGAGCGGGGGCGGCGGCGCTGCGAGACTTCATCGTCGTTGACGACATGTGCGTATGGGAGGGGCGGGGCGACAACGAGATCGAGTACGACCACAGCGGTGCACCAGCGTGCACGAGCACGGAAGGCGGTATGGGGCCCAGCGATGACGTGGACGGGGACTCTTGCGTCTTGCGGCCCCGGCTTGCGGGCGAAGGCAGGGTGACAGAGATCTCGCAGGGGTGGTAGGGCGGAATGGAGGGCACGAGGGAGGGTGTAGCAGAAAACAGAACGTACGTGGGATACGGCCCGTGGCCCTTCAAAGCGCCGGAGGAGGTAGAGTGCGGCGAAGGCGACGAAGGGCGTGTAGGGTGGAGGGTGTGCACGAAGTGAATTTGGCGATGGATGGCAATGGGGCGGGATGAGGGGACTTAGTACCGGTGTCCGCACAACCCCGTCAATCAGACGAGCGGTGTACGGGCCGCGGAGGGGCGTCTGTAAAGCCTACGTACGACCCATGTGCCATACCGCAACGTCAAAGAAGCGTTATGTCTGTGTGCTGGGCGATATTGAGAGATATTTGTCGGCTGTAAAGGACTCTGAAGTAACACCAGTTGTGGGCACAGTTGAATGACGGCTCTGTATCAATCATTGTGGGGGGCTTCGAAATGTCATGATGATGTTGGACTACAGTGTCAGTATCTCAGTCCGGAAGATTCTACAGTCAGTGTAGTCGGTCACTTGAGGACGTTCAGGCGTCTCCGACGGTTAGTCACGACGGACATTCTCAGATTTTCGGCGGATGAAAAACGGTAGAAAGACCGAGGCGGGTAAATGCCTTTTCAATGCCTTTTCTTCCGTTTTGCTAAGCCCCTGCCAATGGGTTGCCTTTTTGCCGCCTTCACGTGACTTTTTGCGAAGCTGTTTCGGTTTTTCTACCGATTTTCGTCCGCCGAAAATCGAGTAGTGCCGTCGTGAGTAGGCGGCTGCAGTTCGGCTGCCTGTGAAGCTCAGGCGACGAACTGGAGCCGGCGGACTGGGCATAGGCTTAGCCTTGCTTAAACGCCCACGTGACTAATCTTTAGGGCAGGTCCTTTCGCGTTGCTCTGCAGTGTATGTGCTTGAACGAATGTCGATTCTGTGTTGTGTAATTTTTCTAGGGGTTCCGACTTCGTCTCATCTAATAGCTCCCCGCCGTGTTGTGTCCATCACCCCATAACTTCTATTGGTTGTCAATTTGAGCGATATACAAACACAGAAGGAGCATGGTCCGCGCGGGACCGTGACGGAGCCGAGTCCGCGCTACGTGGCGCTGTTCCGACCCGCGATATCGAAGGGAATAAGGCTGACCCCCGTTCCGTGGACCTCGCATACTGCGGGAGATACGGCCTCTAATTTGTGAGGGCCAGTTTGCACAGATGTACTGTGGGCGGTGTGTCACAGTTCGCATCCTGTTTTACTACCATCCCCAACTGAACAGTTGATTCTTCTCTTGATCGCGGAACCATTATTACAGCCGGTACACGTTTTGGGGACGCTGTATAGGCCACACGGTCACTGCCTTCCCTGTGAATTTTGCGGTATTCTCTTGATTTTCTCTGGACATGGCAGTGTTTAGAAGGTCTATGCGCGCTCGCGTCCACCCCTCAAAGCCTCGCTTCTTTCTCGCCATGGCCACTCGTGACTCTAGAGGACCGCGGGATTCGTGTAACCAGCAGACTATTTTGGGATTCCCTCTGTCTTGTTCTTGCATCCTCTCAAGACCACCCTCTCGGAGAACATTTCGACATGGTAGCGGCGAGCATGGCGGTGGGGAGCGACGGCGCGATGCTACGTCCCCTTTTCCTAACTCGCTATTCTGAGTGTAAGTAGCTTTTGCATACGTCCATGCGCTTATGTTTGATCATCGAGCTTAGTATCCAGCAGTACCATTGTCTTCTTCGACTACCGTGGGTGATCATGCGTTTTCATGTTTGACTTGCGGTTCTGATGCGCTGGTTTCATGAAATAGTGCTGACGTTGGACCAAGAGGTGCGTTTAAACACTGACTTCATTTCCCCCCATCTGATGGCTCTTTAGGTGCAATTAGTATGGGTATGATTCATCGACCGTGTTGCTGAACGTGTTTGTTCATACTCTGCTCAGAGTGCGGATTGGTCGCTAGGAAAGGCATTATTCTTAGCCGTGAGTCCTTTGCGCCTGAGGTTCCAGTGTAGCGGCCTGACGTTGGACGTAGAATCGGTACCATACTCTGATTACGTCCATGTCCGTACCCTTCATATCTTCGTCTTGCACGAATCTTACTTAACTTCGTCTAGGTTCAACAACTATGGTTAGTTCGCTACTGGACCCCACGAGAGCTGATGTGCGGTGCTTACGTTTATACTTTGCCGCCAAACCAGCTCTCTTTACTTCACAAAAACTGTCGAATGATGTGAGTTGTCTCTTTGTCGAGTCCCCGCCGCTTACTTCCTATTGATGACTGGCTAGTTGTATGTATTATAATAACATACCTCTTTAACAAGTACTTATTCAAGCCATTGCGTTGTTTCATCAGCTGTATGCGCTGGTTCCAGTGGCAAGGCGCCGCTGGCATCATTTCTTTCTGTCTCAGCGAAGGTAAATTATCTTCCTGCTCTTGGTAACAATTGTGGGGCTCTGCTCAAAGTCCGCACATTGATTATAGCAATTCTGCTCCTAAGACTGTATGCCCTCTATCACGGAAGCAGGGGTGTGATAGCTTTCCTCACTGCCACATGGGTAGGGGCCATGATAAGTGCTGTAGGCGTGCTAGGCCCCTCCCTCGCTGCGGCGAAAAGTGAGCGGCGCCTTTCCCACGTCGTCGCTCTGTGTTACCCGTTCTGATTATCGACATTTTCCTCTCTCCCTATTTTTGCCAGCCGTTTCGGTCCCCCTCATTGCAGACGGCACCTCGACATGCACCCTGATTAGTTTCCCCGATATATTATACGCGTTCTGGATACCTATCATCATCGCAGAATTCACATTTTGCCTCTTCGCGCTTTACAGCGGCTTCAAAACCTACCGTCGCGGCGCAAACATGCTCCAAAGCGGACAGAGAATCATCCAGATCATTGTCCGCGACTCCGTGTTCTACTTCATCATGTGAGCGCGTCCGCTCGCGTCACGAGCAACCCGTACACACATTGACTATGCCCTCCAATAGTATATTTGCGGCCTACCTCACCAATTCGCTCCTTTTCCTCCTTCGACCGGTGCGCCCTCCACGTCTCTACATTGTAATCCTACGCGTCTCTTGACCTCGCTTTCCATATCGCAGACGACAGACATCGAGATCACCATCGGCTGGGCGGTCACCTTCTCATTCGTGCTGTCGTCTCGGCTCTGCCTCAACGTCCGCGGTTACGTCCACGACAGACGCGCGCAGAATGGCTCTGCTCTCAAGCCGCCCTCTACCCCTGCCGTTCTTGGTTCCCCCGGCGCCAGCGGCATATTTTCCGGCTCACAGACACGTCAGAGTCCGCATACGACGCAATTAAACACCTACGGGAGTATGGTCTATCATGGATCCGTGAGCTATGCGCAAGAGGAAGTCGAGCTGAAGGAGCTAGCGACACTGCGGATGGGCAGCGCGTCGTGGACTGGCATTGGGGAGTTTCCGCAGCTCGGTGGGGAGACATGCTATTGTTAGGTTGTGTTGAAGCGCAACAATCATGTATTAGTATGCAATGTAAAGCGCCGGCGCCAGCCTTTTGGGTTTTTCATTTCGGATGCACATGGGTTATACGGTCATAGAACTCACTCTGTGTTATAGTATTTACTATCTGCGCACCAACAAGCGGAAAAGTGGGGTCTGAAAAAATTCTATTGCAGATCCGACAACGTACATTCTACATTGTACAATGCTCCAACAAAATAGGTACACATAGGGGGTCAGGATGTAATGTCCCATGCATACGGTGAGAGGGGAAGGCAAGAGACACGAATGCATATGGGGAGGGGTGTCGATGGCGGGAAACAGACGATAGACTTACAAGGGGTATACGGCTGCGGCCACTGTACTCGATGGTGCTTGGGGGAAAGATGCCACGCTTCGACTGGGCCCCGTAGCTGTAAAGGCAATGAGCGACCGGGAGGCTGTGTTGGAGTCCGGCGCGGCGGACGGAAGGGACGCGCGCCCGTTGGGAAAGAGATGTGATCGTTTGTGCCTGGCATGTCCAGTGTCGTGGCAGGTGTTGGCAGCCGACGCTGTGGCAACGTTCGATGGGGGTGGACTTCGCTACATTAAGACGCCAGGGACCAGGGACGTCGAATGACTAGGACCGGGTGGTGCATACGTGCGACATCCAGAGAGGACGGCGGTGTTCGTGCTGGCCGGATGCGCTTGGGGAGATATACTTACGGGCCACGGCACGTCGTTGACGAGGGTGGAGGTAGTTAGGTTGCACGCACTCTGATAAGTCATTACACGTTGGGATCAAGCCCCAGCTGGTAGACGTCAGATCAGTACTGGCACGGTTGGAAACATAATGCAAGTGGAGTGTAGAGGACAACTCACGGGGAAGAAAAGTCTCCTTAATGGAAGCTTGGCCGTTCTTGCCGTAATAGGTACGTGGAGAGTGGGCATTGTTGAGCTGAGCGTTGGCATGGCGAACTTATAAGGCGAACGTAGTACTCGGGCAGGACAGACAGGGCTTGGCGGCCATCTTGCGGCCCCGAGAAATTGGCACGTCGGGGAGATGGATCGGTCGAAGAAGTTGAGCGCGCAGGGACAGGTCGTACACGCTAAGGGATGTGCAAGCGTGGCATGCATGTAGAGGGAGAGTGTGGTACTTGACAGCAATGCGTGAGATGACGGGCGAGGTTCGACGCCAAGTATTGCGCAATGAGAACTTGGAAGTGGGGACGACGCTTGCGGGTAATAGGTGCGGAGATAGATAATATGGCTAGTACTCACTGTGGACATGTTGTGATTTGATCAAGTCGCGCTTGCGCACGAAAATGTGTAACAAAAACGAGGATGGTGAGACAGTGAGACTAACAGAGAGAAGGTCGCCGGGGCCCGGGAATGCGACGCGGACAGAGGATGTACCCCACGTGACTGATGTTGAGGGCAGGTCTTTTCGCGCCCCTCTATACCCCGTTGCTGGCGCTAGTGTATACAGCCTGAGCGACAGCATGCGGTTTAGTTTTTCTGGCATCGTCTCATCCATGGTTCCCCACTATGTTTCACATATCACTCCATGGGAGGCATGGATGTCAATTCGAACGCCTTGTGATCGTAGAAGTCGGCATTGTAGAACAAAGAAGTTAGGTGCGCAACAACCCGGTGATTTGACAGCTTGACGGAGGAGCAACGGCCCGCATATGGTAAGTGTAACTTGTATAAAGAGCCGTTGGTAGCGCTCTCAGCGGCTTGTGGCCTGTTTTATCACTCAGCCTCACCCATCTGACGCTCCCCCTAATCATAGAAATCTTCTGTATAGCAGCCGATGGGCGTTTTACGAGCGTTGTGCAGACCGCAGTCATCGCCTACACCACAAACTCCTACGTGGTCCCCACGATCTGCCTCGGATGGGCTATGTCTCTGCGCTCCCGTTTACTCCTCAAAGCCCGTGTCGTTCTCGCCATGGTCACCCGTCACTCAAGGGAACCGCGTCGCTAAAGTTTCCATTCGACAACTTCGAAGACCTTCCTTTCTGGGATCACCATTCTCTGCGGCACGGCTCGCGTTTAACATTTCGACATGGCGGTTGCGAATGAAATCACATTCCTACTTCACCAAGTTCTCCGAACTCGCTATTCAGAGAGTAAGTAGCTGTTGGTCTGTATGTATGGGTTTATAACTGATCTCCTCGTTAAGTATCCAGCAGCACCATCATCCTTCTCGATCACTGTGGGTGACTATACGCTCATACTTCGTCTATAGTTCTGATGCCCTGGCGCACAGTGTTAACGTTGAACCAAGAAGTGAGTTTACATCCCAGACCATATCTTCTTCAATCTGATGTCCTTCCAGGTAGAATTGATTTGGGTACGACCCATTAGCAAGTATATTGCAGAACCGAGCTGATTGTGTGTCGCGAAGGGAGCGGAGTGGTCGTTGGGAAAGATATTATTCTTAGTTGTGAGCCTTTCGCCTTTGACGCCCCACTGCAGTCCCCTGATGTTGGCCGCAGAATCGATATCACGCTTTGGTAGCAGTACTGTACGTATTCTGCTGTCTTTGTCTGTCTTTGTTCCGTGCAAGCCTCATTCGGCTTTCCTCAGGGTGAACAACTACGGTTAGTTCGTCAGCACTAGTAGTAGAAGAGATGATTAACGCTTTAATTATGCTGTGAAATCAGCGCTTTTTACTTCTAGGAAGCTGTCCGACAATGTGAGTTATCATCCCACTGTTTTTCCGTCATTTACAGCCTATTCATGATCCACCAGTTGTATGCTCTTCTACAAGATGTTTGCTGGCAAGGACTTACTCAGATTGTCTCGCTCTCTTCACAGCTGCGCACACTGGTTCCAGTGGCAAGGCATCACTGGGACGATTTCGTTTGGCCTCAGCGAAGGTAAAGACTCTGTTCACTCCTCTGATTGAGGTCGCTGAAGAAGGTACAGCGATTCTACTCCTCCGCCTGTATGCCCTATATCGCAGAAACAGAGGTGCAAAGATATTCCTCACTGTCATATGGATAGGCGCCATGACGAGTGCTGTGTGCGTGCTAGGCCCCTCACTAGCCGCGACGAAGAGTGAGTAACGCCCCCCTTCATCACAATGTCACCCCACTAGTTCTAATCGTTGATGATTCTCTACCTTCTCGTCCTCAACAGTTGTTTCGGTCCCTCTTCCTGCTGATGGCACTTCGACATGCATCCTAACCTTCTTCCCTGATTTCCTCTACGCATTCTGGATCCCAATACTCGTTGCCGAGTCCACCTTTTGCCTCTTTGCGCTGTATAGTGGTTTTAAGACCTACAGTCGCGGAACCAATATGCTCCAAAGTGGGCAGCGAATCATCCAGATCATCGTTCGTGATTCTCTGTTCTACTTTATCATGTGAGTGAACCTGTGAGCCCAAACGAATAGCCCATATGCCCGCTGAACGCGTCCAACAATAGCATGTTCGCCACCTACCTCACCAATACACTCCTTTTCCTTCTTCAGCCTGTAAGTGTCCGCATTTTTCTTGACTGCTGGGTTTCTTCTCACCCTGCAGCAATAATCATGCAGATTTCGGACGTCGAGAGCACCATCAGCTGGGCTGTCGCATTCTCATGCGTGATGTCGTCTCGACTCTGCCTCAACGTCCGCGGATACGTCTACGGTGGTCTCCTGCTGAGCTCCTCGTCCCTCAAACCACTCTCTACGCCTGCGCCTCCGGGGTCTTTCGGTCGTAGCGACATATTTTCCGACTTCCAGCTGCACAGGAGCGCACCCATAGCACACGTCAGTGGGCACGGTGGTGGTGCCATTAGCAGCAAACAGGACGAAGTTGAGCTAAAAGAGCTAACGGCGCTACGCATGGATAGCGGGCCGTGGCAGAAGTGGACGGATATCGGAGAGTTTCCACGATTCAGTGAGGGGGGGTGTTGAATCGTCATTAGGTGCGCAATCATGTGTGTAAAGCACCAGGCATTGGTTTTGGTGTATACGAAATTTATGCGTACAACACGACATTGATAACTGCAAAATAAACGTTCTAATTGTGGGAGCCGTGTGCGTATCACGACAGTACAATTCTGGAAAGTCAGATTTACAAGCGCTACACACGACCGTACGGATACCGAGCAGGGACAGAATAGCTCGTGCAAGAATCAAACGGGTTCTAGGGGGTGTCACGGTGGGTTGGGCGTTTGGCGTGGTACACAGCTGCGGGTCGCAGGCGCGATGTGTTTGGCGTGGTGGTACGTGAGGCGCTGATTGACAATCCTTGGCCTTGGGGTGCACTGATATAGAAGGGGGGGAGGTGGATGCGGGTGAGCAGGCAAATTTGGGGAATCCAACTCGTGAGAGCACTACGTGGAGGGCTGCTGTGCTGCAGGAGGTGTAATGCCGTTGTTGTGCAGAATTTGGTTGAGAAGAGTGTTCTGAGTGTTCAACAGCTGCTTCAGCTGTGCAACTTCGTCTCGTTGACTCTCGATTGTTCCGGTCAGCGTGCGTATTTGTGCGTCGTACGTTGCCTTCAATTTGCGCATCTCGCGATTGCGAGTGGCGTTGCTTTCCCTCGCAATCTCTTGCATAGAAGCACGGTGAATGCTGAGGATGTCGGCCAAACGGTCGACGCCGGCAACTCCAGGTGTGGCCGCACAGTACGTTTCCTCGGGACCGGCAAGATTTGCGCCACCTACGCACATCTGAAGGTCTTTGGCAATGGTTTGAATGGAATTCATCTTACTCGACTGACTTGCGACTGGGGGGAAGCCTACAGTGTTGGGGGAGGAAGCGGCAGGGGTGGTGGCGGGCGTAGGCTGGTGCGGCAATGGGGATGAGGAGGAGTCGGATGCCGGCGCGGAATGTGTTCGACGGCCAGTGGTGGCGCCGGAGAGGCCTTGAGCAGCAGCATCGATGGTATGTTGAGAGAAACAGGAGGGTGAGGGAAGGGAGATTTTTGCATTCTTCAGGATCGCTTCGTACGCATTCCCGACAAGCTCGAGACCGAGCACGAGCGTCCGATCCGGCATATGCTTAAAGGGCCAGAACATGAGGCGAACCGTGCGCTCCACATCGCCAAACTCGCGCGTGCGGTTGGGCCAGTCTTCAATGTGGTCTTTCGAGCAGTCGTGCTTGTATTTCTCCCAATGATGGTCCCATGTTGAACGATTATGCTGACCTGCCCATGCCCAGCGATGCGGATGCCCAGTGGAAGAGGGCCTGGTGCACGTCCCGAGGAAAATGCGAACCGACTCCATCAATGCCCAGTTTTGGTACCAAACTGACATAGTTTTCTCCGATGCTGGATCCCAGAATATCGTGCTAGTAACGGGGATAAACTCGAGCTCACCCAACGTCTGGATTAGTGACCGAGGGATGCGGAATGGCGAGGGCGCTACGTCGGGAACGAAACCCTGCAGGAGGTGAGCGCCGTCTTTGCGTCCGGTCGTGAGTGGGTGGGCAGCGATATAGATGTCGCGCCATGTCGTGACGACAGGCCTTCCGCGGAAGAAGAGATTGTGGACGCCGCTGCTGAGGCAGGCCAGCCTGAAGCCCTCGTTCCGATTCTACGCAGTGAATCGGATTTACAATGGAGGAAGC
>FTLJ01000784.1:0-15923 GCA_900155495.1 Porogramme epimiltina
TTTTTTTTTGAAGAACCGCGGCCCCCCGGAAATCCCCCACGTCGCCCCGGGGGGGCGCGGAAGTGGTGTAAAAAAACAAGGGGGGGGGGGGGGGGGGGGGGGGGGGGGGGCGGCGGCCCGGGGAGAGGGAGGGGGCGGCACGCTGCTAAACCACTCGTTACGAGACGGCGGTGGGCGCCCCACCTCTCGCCAGGCCCCGCCGCAGCGTCGCCACCCGCGAAATAGAGGAAGATAGATGGCAGATAGGCAGCGGCCGCGGCCGCGGCGCGCGCCAGCCCGACCTTGCACCGCGTTCGCATCGGCGGGCAGGGGGCGCGCGTGCGATGCCGCCCCCGCGCGCTCCAGAGGGAGGGCCCGACCTTCGACCTCCACCTTCCGTCTTCCATCCTCCATCCTCCATCCTCCGAATTCCACCGCATCCGCTCGCTCCGCACGGCCGCGCGCGCACATCAGCCCCGAGCGTCGGCCATCTTCGCGCTCGGCTTCGCGTGCGGTGGGGGCGGAGGGGCGCTGGGCGCTGTGGGCCACGGCGTGATGCCCATCGGCGCATGTGGGGCGCCCAGTGGTGGACGGTGGTGGTCGATGTGGTTGCCTCTGCGCCCGGGAGTGGGCCGACGAAAATAGGCGGTGCGCCGCCGCCGTCGTCGTCGTCGCCATTGTCGAGGGGAGCGCGCCGAGAACGATCGGCCCCGTCGCAAGCGCTGCCTAGGTGCCAGCCCGGACGGACTCCTCGAAAGAAGGGAGGGCAGGGAATGCAGGGGAACGAATCTGGCGAGGCGAGCGACGCGTTCCGCTGCCGAGCGACGGATGGTGCCAGGCGTGACGGTGCGCCCACCAGGGTGGCGGTGACCCCGCCGTCACGCGCAGTTTGCCAAACCCCCCCCCCCCAGCCCACGGTGGCGCGCGTGCACGCTCGTCGCCGCCCCAAAGCAAGCAGGCGGGCCCCAGGCGGCGGCGCACGTTTCGCGCTAAGCCGCATCAGTCCGCCGCCTCGCCAGCCAGCCCGCACGCCAGGCCAGGCAGGCCGTGCGCGTGGGAGGGGGGGGGGCTGCGAGGAGAGACCCGGGGCGGGCGCGAGCGGCTCGCGAGGTGATCGTGATCTCGTATCACGATCACGTTCGACTGTCGAACCCTCTTCAGGCTCTCCCCCCTCCCGTCAAACCCTCTCTGCCCTTCCGTTTCCGGGCCCCCGCGCTTGGCGGGCGTGTGCGTCGATACTATGTCTGTCTGTCGTCCCGTCAGGCGCCCCGCACAGCTGCTGATGCAGCCCTGATACGGAGCGACGGCAGCTCACGCCCAGTGCGGCGGCGCGTGATGGTGTGCGGGACGCGTACGGCATGCAAGGGGAGCGCGCGTGACGTCTCTTGTTGGGTGGCCTTGCGTGACTCTTCCCGACAGCTACCGCCAGTTAGGGGTGGGGGTGGAGGTGGGGGATGGACAGGGGCGGCGCCGCGGAGTCCGACAGACCAGGGTTTCCGGTGGGGCTCGTGCCTGTTGCGAGATTGAGAAGGCCTGATCGAGAGTCGGCCGCACCGTCGTGCTCGTGCTCGCGGAGTCCGTGCCCTCGCAGAGGCGTTGGAGGGGGCTGTTGGGCGCCGGGCGTCATCACCAACAATGAAGTGAGCGTCGAGAAGCGTGACGGGAGATGGGATGGCACGGGATGGCACGGGATGGATAGAACGACGGCGCTGCAAAGACGAAGGGGAGGGCCGCCTGCCGCATCGGGCCCGCCGCTGCGTCCGGCGTTCATTCCAGCACCCTGCGCGCGATGGGCGCACCGCGGCGAGGCCTCCCGCGGCGCATGCACGTCGCATGGGCTTCCGTGATCGGATGTGCGCACGCACCCTGGACGATTGGACGGGCAGATTCCGCGATGAGGCCTGAGGGCCGCTGCGGGCGACGGTGGGCGCCATGGGGTGTCTTCGAGGGGGCGGCAGCCTCTGTTGCGCCGTTCTCCGGACCAAGAAGCGTGCCGTCGAGGGCGTTGTGGAGGAGCGGACGCGTGCGCCGCGCACGCTGCATGTTGCCGTGCCCTGCCCGTCGAGCCAGGCGACCAACAGATGCGCCGAGGGGGGACAAAGTTAACGTTTGCGGCGCGTCCGTTTGTCCGTCCATGCGCCCGCCCCCTCCGTGTTCTTGTGCACTGTCGGTCGCCGGCTCCCATCTTCCACCAGCAGAAGATGATGATGCCTGGAAGAGCGACAAGCGTGCATGGAGAACAGAGGCGCGCACAGGCCGTGCCTGCGCCATAATGAACGCGTTCGCACCCCCGTCCGCGTTGCCGCTTCGACGCATCGGCCCATGATAGAAGGCGCCCCCGGACTCGCGGGGAGCAGGGGGGTAGGAGGGGGCAGCGACCGCCATCCATCTGCGTGAGCGTGCGCAACAGAGAAGCGGCGTGGCACCGTTCTTCTTCGTCGCCGGTGCACTCCCACAGAGCCCGCTCTCGAGTGCCCCCAAAAGGCTCCGGGACCCTGGCGACGGGAGTTAGCACATGCGGCGTGCAGCGTATGCGACGTGCAGCGTGCGCGGCTGGTGCGCCCTCGGGGTCTGTGCGAACGCGGAAGGCTGGCCAGCGGAGGGCTGGGGCGCGCCCGCTGATTGAGGAATATTGGGTGCGTAGCGTGCGATCTGAGATGAGAACAGTGTTAATGAGTGCAATGCATCAGCGTGGAATTCGGAGCGCGGCGGGTCTCGGTTGCCTCCCAGGGTCTGAGGCCCGAGATCGCGCGTAAGATTGCAAGAACGCCCCGTCCGCGCGTGAAGCACGTCTGCCCACTGAATACGCGTCGCCCGAAATGAAACATCAGGCGATAGAAGCCTGGCCGGCCGTACGTGGCCTAGCTGTCAAGAGCGCGGTAGGGACGTGTCTGGGCTGAATCAGCGGGACGAAACGGGCTGAAGCTTAACAGGGAGCTTCGTGACGCGCTGCGGAACGGAGGGAGATGGAGAGCTGAGGCTGTTGTTGCACTGGTGGTGGGCGGGCGCTCGTCAAATTCGAGGCGTCTGGCAGGGACGACCGAGGCTCGCAGCGGGAAGATGCGGGTGGGGGATGCATGGAGACTGGTGGAGCTCGCGGGACTGACCTTGTGCCCGAACGGGGGGCCGGCCGCGGCGATGCTGGCGGGAGGGGGCGCAGGGGCGGGCGAGGATAATTGACGGACGGACGGCGTGGCCGACGCGAACCTTGAACGTCGCCGGAGCAGTGCAGGCCAGACAGAGGGTAGATGGTCGTGGGAACATCTGCCTAGGCTGCCGGCGCCGGCACGGCTGGGAGCGAGGGGGCCAAACGGGGACGGGGAAGCTGCTGGGGCGGACGAATGCATCCGCGCGTGCGATGCGCCTTCGCAGTCGTGGGCCTGTCAGAGGGAGGCGCGTCAGAGAGTGGCCTGGTGGCCATCGAATCGATCAGAGCCGAAACAACAAGTCCGACAAGGGCAATTCGACCGCCCTGTTGGGATCACTCTCCCCAGCCGCCCGCCCCGCACCGCTGCGCCCGCGGCCCCTTCCGGCAGCCCGTTAGAGTTCAGCCAGCCACCGCTCCCATTCTCCTCTGGTCCAGCGCGATCTTCCCAGCCCCCTCCGACGTCGCAGACCATATGTCCTCGCCCCATTTCCCTGGGCCCAATTGCAGCCCTCGGGAACGGAAGCGCATCACACACCGCCCACCCTCGGATGCCCCCGCCGTCACAGAGCCGCCGCCGCCCTCGCCCGGCCTCTGCATTCTCAGAGCCTTTGTCTGACTGCAGTGGGCGTCCGGTCCCCATCGGTCCCCGCGTGCAGTCGGCCATCACCGGTCCGGGATGTCTAAACGGAAGGGTGCCTCAATGAGTGCAACCTGATGGCCACTCCTCTCGAGCGCGTGGCCGGCTGATGGGGTGCGCAGACGAGCGGGGGCGCGGTCGTGGAGAGCACGGAGCATGCTCGGTGTCCGGAAGAGGCCGTCGAGCGCGTCGCGGACTGACGAATGGTGTCGACCCGGAGGGAGACGAGGGCGACGGCGGGGGGAAGCGCCGGCCGCGAAGGGGCATCTGAGATTGGGTAAACTGGGAGGACGGAATCTCGCTCTTGCCATCAATTAGCCGCCACGAGCCTTTTCAGGAACGGGTAACTCATTTCTCCCGGTCACATACCTTATCACAGCGACCCTGAGTGACCGGACGGCGCGGGACGCCCAAGGGTACGTGCTCAGGACGCCCGCCTGCCAGGTGGGAAAGGATCAGTGATGGCGTTTGATGGCTGCTCCGCCGAGGATGAACCGGAACCAAAAGTGCGGCTTCTCTGATCTCGAGGAGACTGCGACAGGACGGGCTGGCCACGGGCGGGCGGCGGCCCCTGCGCTGGGGGAGGAGGGGGGAGCCACGCGCTTGCTCGAAGACGGCCGTACGATGTGGCCACCGCCCTGTGATAGAGACGAGATGACGGTGGTGAGGGAGAGCATCGTTGACGGATGCTCGCACGAGAGAAGAGCGATGGGAGGGCAGTCTGGTGTGTCGCATGGGCGTCGCCGGGCGGGTGCCGCCGGGAAGGGCGCGCGGAGCTGGATGTTTCGGGCGGCGCGCGAAGCGGCGCTGGGAATGATGGGACGGCCGGAAATGGACGGCGGAGCGGGCTGGGCGGGGAGACGCCGGGGCAGGCGCCGGGCAAGAAATTATTGGTGTGGGAGTTGTCGCCGGTCGCGAGGAATTGATGCGAGGACGTACATATGCGGGTGGTCGTCGCGAGATTGGCTGAGGCGCCCCCGAGTCGTTCTTGCTCTTCGCCTTCGAACTGGACGCCAGCTTCTCATCACCTTCCCATCCCATCGTCTTCCCGCACAGCACCCAACGGACAGCCTTTCTCCACCCCTCCTCCTCCCATGGACAGGCCGTGAGTCTCTCTTTCGTATATATATGCCCTCAATCACCCCCCAACATCATATCAACAGTCGCTCGCCTCCCGCCCTCCCCCCGCCTCGCGAGCCACCGCCCCGCTCGACCTCGCCACCCGCCCACCGCACCCCCCAACAAGCACATCACCACATCCCGGTCGTTGACCCTCAGCTCGAAGCACTCGACCCCCGCCCGCGCCCCGACAGCCGCGTCTCCGACTCGCGTTTCGCGCCCCCGCCTCCGCCCCCAGGTAGGCCGGCATCCGCCTCCGCCACGGCCCACGAAAAACTCGCGCCGCCTGCGTCCCCGCCCCACAAACGCTTCAAGCTTGACAATCCGCTCCCGCCCCCGCCCCCGTTCCCCGGTCACGTCGATCAGCGCTGGGTACGTCCTGTCCGTCATATTGATCGCATTACGCTCCTAACGTGCCATCACCGATCACTCTTCCTGTCCTTTTGCGACTGCGTTCCCTGTCTGTAGCACTACTCCCACGGGCCTTACCCCCCTCCCTTCTATCCATATCCGTATCATCATCAAAACATGCCTCATCGTGTTGAGGACATGACCGTCGACCGGTCAATAAGGTTCGCACCGCCTTCTTTCGATATAAGAACGCCCATCGACCCACAGTCCTCCCACAGCCATCGCTCTGACGGCCCTGCTCAATATCAGTTCATGCCGCACTCGCACCCCACCCCGCCCCCCATTGCCACCCTCCATCACTCCCCCGCGCTCTCCGCATCCTCCCTCGAGAGCAACTCCATTTCCCCTTCCCCCCCGGTGCGCTACACAAGCTCCATCTGATCCCGTTCCCACCCACTGACGCCTCCATGTCTTATATAGATCACTCAGCCTTCCACGCCCTACTACTCCCACCCGGTACAACCTCCGCCCATGAGCCAGGCCCCATACCCTTACCAGCCCAACGGCCCCATGGCCCGCTACCCGGACGACGGCTCTGCCTCCGGGTACGGTGTGCCCCCGCAGAGCATGTCCCGCTCTATCCGGCCCACCATTGTCTCCGCCCAGCCGTACCCCGGTCAGGCCAACTACATCATCCACACCGACGATGCCACCACGAAGCTCAGCGACCGTGTCCGTCGGAAATGCTACAACTGCCGTACGACCGACACCTCGACCTGGCGGCGGTCCAGTCTCACGCCCGGCAAAGTGGTATGTCGTCCCCATTGGAGCCCCACCGCCGCCAACGATCTCACCCCGAATCTTCCTCTAGCTTTGCAACAAGTGTGGCCTCTTTGAGCGCACGCACTCGCGCCCCCGCCCGGAGGCCTTCCCACACAAGCGCGGCCCGGTCGTGAACATGAACATGAAGCACCGAGGCACCCCACCGAACTCACAGCAGCACCCCGTCCCGACCGCCCCGCCGGCCCAGGCAATGATGGCTTCCGGACAGCTCCCGCCCCACCCCTACTCCCACCCGTCGCTCTCGCCCCTCATGGCTCAGCGCGCGGACCCGCAGCGGCCCGAGATCGGTGCGCTCCTCAACGGCCCCCGGGAGGGTGCCGGGTCTGCTGCCGGTTCGCCCCAGCTGGCCCACCAGCAGCCGCCTCAGCAACAGCATGAGCAGCAGCCAACGCACGGCATAAAGCGCTCCGGCTCTCCGCTCGAGCAGCCGCTGTCAAACCCCCCACCGCCCGAGGCCCAACAGCTGACGGCGTCGCCGCACGTCGCGGCGGGCTCCGTGCCCAGCAGCCCGCGGACGGAGCGGCGGGACGGGCCCGTTGCGTACCGCGCGAGCAACTGACCCTGCGGCTTCTAGGTGTATAGAGGAGCGGAAAGGATGAACGTCGGACACAACCACTGTTACCACCGCCAGCCTTTTCTGTATTTATCGTGTATTTTTTTGGCCGCGCGTCCCTCGTGCGCGCACTGAGACCCCCGCCGTGCTCCCTTAGCACCTCATCCCGCCTGCATAGACCCCCCAAGACGTGTATCCCTTACTTGCCGCTCCCTCCCCCTCGAAATCCCTCCCCTCCTTGCATCCACACCCTCCACCTCCACCGTTCTTCGCCGCCTGGTCGTTCCCGCTCTCCTCGTGCTATGGCGCTGAGGAGGCCCGCTCGGGAGCGGGGCATGCACGGGGCTCGCGCGCGCCCATCGAACGGACGCTCTCATTTTCTTCCTTCTCCCAACGTTTGCTATTCTCTAACCCCCCTGCCTCCCCCCTGTGCCGGTGTACTTCTTCTGTTTCCGCTTCCTACTCCTGCTGCTCCTGTTGCTCTTGCCTATCACACCTGTCCACCACATCCACCCATCCTGATTCCCCCCATCGCCGTCGTGAATTCCTCGTTGCTGCAGATTGTATCGCTTCTTCGCTTTCTTGGTTCCGCTGCGCAATGCTCTACCTAGTACCCGTATTCCCTCTCTCTATCGCTCAATTGTTCCGCACATGTGCTTGGCCGAAAGACTACCATAATCTACTACACTGCCAGCGCATCTTCCGTCGTGTGCCTCCCCGCGTGCCCCCAAACTCGCATCTTCGTTCCCCCTTCCATGCCCGGTAAATATGATACGGCGTTCAACAAGTTGCAGCCACCTGCAACCGGTGCTCTCCATCCCGTTCAACACGTCTCCGGCCTCACCTCCCGCCGCGTCCCACACCGCACTAGCTACGACGCTCACCCGGGGCCGCTCCCTTCGCCCGCGGCGACGCACCGATGCGCTCAGTCAGCGCAGAACCTCTCCCGTCGCCCGTCGCCCGGGCTCCCCGCCGCACGCTGCTCCCACCCGACCATCCCGGCGCCTCCCGTGGCACCCGGCGCGCGCGCAGCGGCGGCGGACGCTCTGAACTTACGGCTGCTTCCGCCGGTCCCGGGCCTGCCGAATGGGCGGTCGAGGGGGGCGTCGCCCCCGCGGACGTGCGTGTGTGTCTCGGCGGCAGCGTGCGCATGCATGTGGCGGCTGGCGTCCGGCGCGGCGGTGGGGTGGGTTGGGGTGGGGTGGACCCATCTCGCGTGTATGCGTGCTCGCTGCTCGCTGCTCCAGGTACCCAAGCCCCAGACTCCAGTCAGGGACGGGACGGGACAAGCGGCGGCTGCAGGCTGCAGGCTGCGGCCCAGCGGTGCGCCCGAGACTCGAGAGCCTGCCTGCCCCCGGCTCGCGCTGCCAGATTGCATTTTACATACTCGGGGGTGGGAGCACCATACACACACACACCCGCCGCGAACCTGGACGTCGCTCGGCAAGTTCCACCGAGCATTTCAATGGGGGGGTGTGGCCCGCCGCCATACAATTGCTTATCATCTCCCGAGACCCGAGCAGCTCGCGAGTGGGCCCGGTCTGGGCAGGCCTGACAAACGCGCGGGCGGCGGGCTTTCGAGAACGGGGCGCTTCTCGAACTTCCGGGGGCGTCGTGCGCGTGCGCCACCGAGCACTCGGTGACGGCGCACTGGACGTCCGCCCGCTAACGCCAGATAGACACGCAGGGGGGTCTCGAGCAGCCGTCGCCGCCACGCGAGCACGCATCACACACAGCGTGCGCCACACAGATTCAAGGTGCCCTGCGAGCCTCGAGAATCTGACCGGAGAAGAGGCGCCGTGTGCGTGCACCGCTCGCTCATTGTGCATGACTGTGCGTACGCTGCTGACGTGTGTAGGTACTTTACGGCGCGCGCCCGCGCTCGTGTGATCGCACACCCGCGCCGTCGACGTCCCGGCGGCGACCCCAGCAGCAGCACCACGTCAGCCGCGCCACCCCCTCCTTCCAGCCCTCGGACTGCTGGAATACGTACTTACGGACGTCTAGACGACGGTGGAGCCCTGCCTGTCCGCCTCGAGCTCCGAGGGGCACACGGCTGGCAGCCCGAGGGATTTACTGATGGCGGCGCGGCGGCGGTGCCCGATCGAGCCTCGGGCGCCTTCCAGCGGTCGAGCCACCGAATCGCGATGCGCCGGCTCCCAGCCGACACGCGGGCCCTCGCGGCAAGCGTGCGTGGCGACGCGAGCGAGGAGCGAAAGGCGAAAGCTCGCCTCGGACGCGACCCCGCCCTCGCCCTCGCCCTGGTGGGTGCGCGCGAACGTGCCTCGGGGGTTCTCGCGGGCTAAGGACGCTTAGCGGGGCCACTAGCGCGAGCGGGGTGCAGCTAGCCTCACGCTAGCGCCGGCGGCGGGGCGGCGTCGCGACGTCGTGACGTGCGCTGCGTCGGCGCGGGCGTCGAGCGACCGAGTGGCGGCGGCGGGCGTGGCCCGTGGGGGGGCGTGGCTGCAGAAGAAGCCTGTGCGGGTCGCCACGCGGGCGGCGGGGCGGACACACGCGGCGGGGTGGGGGGAGGGGAAGGAGGGGGCGGCGAGCGACGAGCCACGGGCCACGGCGCGTGCCTACGGAACGCTCTGATGGAATCGCCTTTTCTGTCGCCCCGCGCCGAACGTGGGCCCGCGCGCGAAGAAAGAAGGGTCGCCGACGCGGGCTCTGGCGGCGGCGGCGGGCGGCGGGCGCGCGGGGGAGCGTGGCGGCCGGAGCTCAGGCTCGACGCTGTATGGCTGGTCAGACGCGGCCGGCGAGGGACGTCCATTCCTTCTGTGCGTTCTTGGCCATTCCCGCTAAGTTCTAACTGACTGCTGACGACCGGCGCTCCCTCGTGCCTTTTTTATCCGCTGGCCGCCGTAGCCCCATGCGTAAAGTCGTCCGTTGTGTGTCCTGGCGGACGTGTGCGGCGGACACCACCAGGGGGCCCCTGGCGACTTGAACGTCGCCGTTCAGTGATTTTGACAACATTTTAAGCCTGAACGTCAAATTCGCCCAATAGCGTCCGGTGGTTCTAATGAACGGATCCGTCAACTCAGCGCGCCCATGTGGCCGTCATCAAATTTTCACCGGTGTCGCGTGTTTCGTATATTTCCCTCGTAGGGCGCCGCGGTTGCTCTCGACGGCAGAGGTCCGAAAGAAAGTTACAGACTTTTCATTCGGGACCCTTCGTATCTGACTGATCCGACCCCCGCCACAGGCTGGGCGTAATATTCCAGCTCATGGAAGACCCAGGCGAGTCCGGGGTGTTCTCAAGGATGAAGGTCACCCCTTCTCCGGTTCTCAACATCTCATGAACCCTCATGAGCGGAAGTTCGAGCCCGTGCCCCGAATTCTCCAATGAGTCGATAGCAATGGGGCATCTCGCGCGCACCTCGGGTCCGCGGCGGGGCACTGATGCTAAGAATATGCAGCGGGTGCCAAGCACCCGCCGCGGCATCCAGACAGGGTTCTCGTTGGTCCTGTGCGCAGCGTTCTCGGCGAGCGACGACGCTGGAGATGACGGCGTACGTACCGTTGCGCGATCCCGTTGGTGCGGCGGCGGGCGCATGTGTTTCTCGCATGGCACACAGAGCCCGCGACGCGCCTTCTGCCGCCTTCCTTACGGCCGAGCGCCCTTCTCCTCGCTCGCTCGCCCCAGAACGCCAAGGCGCCTGCCCCCTTCGAGGGTTCCCGTTCATATGCGCCCGCCCATTGCATTGCTTACGCTCGCCGCGCGCGAGAGCCTTACGCAACGCCCTAGGCCCAGCTGCTCGCGCGCCAGCCAGGCGAGGCGTCCCCCGCGCCCCATGCGACCGGTGGCATTCAGAGGGCGGACGGGGCCTGGGTGCGCCCGACCCTCCCAACGCCCCCATTTGCCCACGCGCACTAGGCGCCGACACCCTGAGGGCGTCGAATATTCGATCGTGATGGGAGTGATGGGGCACGACGCCACAACGCCGCCGGATGTTCCCTCGCCGTGCGCTGCCGCATCGGGCAGGTGGCCCCGGCCCGCGCGCGCAGAGAGGTGCTGATCGAGGCCGCCGCGTCGCCGGGCCCGGCGGCTCTCCGTCGCTGGCTAGTGGGCGGGCGGCTGTCCCAGAGCACTGCTGCTGCACCCCGCTGGCGCCAGGGTGCGACTCGGAGGCCTCTCTCTCGCCGCCGTGCGCGCACCGTCGGCCCAGCATGCGGGGGGCACCGCGTGGTGCGTGCGGCTGGCTGCCGCGGCGCTGGCGCACTGGCCACCGCTAAGCTTAGCCACGCACGTACGCTCTCGCGCCGCCCCTTCACCCTCAGCTGCCAGTGCGCAAGCTCAACGTTCGACGTTGGGCTGCAGCGGCTCCCCGCCCTAGGTGCGCTCCTGCACCACTGCCCGTGGCCGTCCGAGAGCCGCGACGGCCCTGCTTCCTTGGGGGCGTGAAGCTTTCCCTCCGGAGGGCCTGGGCGGCCGCACCCAAGGCCGCCACCCAGCCCGCGGCCGCTCCTCACGTTGCCTCTCCCCTCCAACACCAGCTCCTCTGACACTTCTTTCCGCCCACAGCGCCGCAGCAAGCCCCGACCCGTCGCGCTTCTTTTCTCCTTGATGAAAGCCCGGCCGACCGTCCCCCACCCTCTCCACCACCCCCAATCTCAATCAAGCACTTGATGGGCCCCCAAACGCACACACCGCATCCACGCGTACGAAATCGCCCCGCTGCGCCTCCGCGTCAGCCCCAGCCTCACTCGGTGGTGCGGCCCACGCCCACACGCCGCGGCAAGGGCGAGCGCACGGCTCCCAGCTCAGGGCCCCTCCTCCAGACCCCCTCGGGCGCCCCCGCCCACGACGGTGTCGGCCCTTCCAACCGCGGACCCTGTGCACCTCCGCGTCCCCACCTGCCGCCGCCGCCGCCGTCTCCCGCGACGGGTTCGTTCGCGTCGTGGGCGGAACGCGGCCCGGTGAACCCCTCGCCTCCTCCCAGCGTCGCCCCCGCGGCGTTGCAGACGGGCCACGGCGGACGTCCGCGCACGTCGGTGTGGCGCCTCGCTCGCCTCCGCGGGGAGTGCGGGCGCGGCTCCGGGCCTGCGGTTCGCGGTGCTACGCGCGGGGAGCGCATGCGCGGCGCGCAAAGGGCGAAGTGAGTGTTCTGCGCCACGCATTGATTTTATTTATTTTCGGAATGCTCGCGGGGCCGCCCGCGCTGATAGGATTTTTGCGTTTTGTATTGCGTGCCGGCAGGTGTGAGGGGGAGGGGCAGCCCTGGCGACCTGGCGACCTGGCGGGGCCTGGCGGGGCAGGACGGCGCGGACACGTTGGCAGCGGGCGGGGCGGGACGGGCGGGCGGGCGTGCGGACGCGGGCTGCCCCGTCGGTGCGCCTGGCCGTCCACGCTCAGGCTGCGTCGCCGCGCCGCGGGCCTGAATACGAACCAGCCTCGGGGACGCCAGCGACGAGCGATGCCGTCAATGGCGGAAACTCCGACGCCGCTCTGCGCCAGAAGACGCTAGCTCGGACGGCGGGGGGTGGGCTGGGCCTGGCTGGGTCCCGCACGAAGAGGGGGGGGAGGGGGCCCCAGAGACGGCAACTCGACGTCGCGTTCCGCGACGGTGCTCGCGCATTCCGCGGGTCGGGCGTGCGGCTCTGGGAGGGCGAGGCCCCCGCGGCCTCTTCTGCGAAGTGGCCTGTCGGGCGGGTCAATCGAGCGGCGGATGCGCATCATTAATCGTGAGCCCCGTTCCCCGCGCTCCCGAATCCGCACAGGCCCTACTCAATCCGTTTAGTCTAGGTCTAGGCGCCGCGAGCATGGTGTGCGACGGGCACAGAAACGGACCCGGGGGCGGCTCGATGGGAACAGTGCGCCCCCCCCGCACGCCCAGAACCACCCCGGGGGGCCAGCCCGCGAAGGGTGTCTCGCTCGCGCGGCGGCTGGCGTCGGCAGACGTACCGCGTTCCCTATCTCGTCCAAACCGTCCCGGGCTGGGCGTCGTGATGGCCCGCCCGGCGTCGGCCGGGGCCGCGACAGGCGGGCGGGCGACAGCGCGCCCAAAGTCCGACGGCGCAGGGCGCATGCGCACTCTGCGGTGCGTGCTTATTGCGCTCGCTCCACGGGGCGAGCGCTCCTTTCCGTACGATTGCTGATGCTGCCCGGATCCTGCGTCGCGGACGTCATGCCCAGCTGCCCGCCGTGATAACCATCACCGTCCGCTGCGCCCGTGTGGGAGCGCACACCAGGCCTCTCGCCAGAGCGTTTTTCCAGCTTAAGCATGCCGGCAGTGGTAGTGGGCCTGTGGCGTCGAGCGGGGTGGGAAGCACGCGCGCGGGGGGAGGAGGAGGAGGAGGGGCCGGGCAATGGCCGCTCGGCGCGGTCTGACAGGGGGCGTGCGTGCTCTGGCGTCGCTCTGGGTCGCGGGGAAGGCGCGGCGCGGCCTCGGGCTCGCTGCGACGTCAGCGGCGCGGGGCTCGCTGCAACTTCCAATCAAATCAAAACATATTCGTGCCGCAGGCGATCCGCGCCCCCTCCCTGGCGCGCTCCCGCCCGCTCGCTCCCACTGCGCCCATGTCGCCCGTCGTCCGCCCCCCACCCTCCCTCCCGGTCGCTCGCCCGCGCTGAAATAGCCGGCGCGCGACGCGGTTTTAATTGTCAACGCGCGGGGCTCCGGGATCCAGATCTGGGGGCGTCGTGCCTGCACGCGCGATCGTAACTAGCCGAGTGTTCTCGGAGAGGATCTGCGGGCTGCCCGTCACGACCACAGAACGCCCGGCGCGGGATGATCGCGGCCGTCCCCCTCCCCCCCGCCCAGACCACCCTCCCGCGCCAGCCGTCCAACAGTATTTTGCCCCCCGTCTCGCCGCGCAATAAATGCTGACGTCTTTGCCCAGCCGCCCAACCGGCAACGCGCGCGCGGGCGCTGCGCCGCACGCACAAAGTTGCAAGGCGTGCGTCGCGTCATGCCGCACACACGCGCGCGCGCGCACGCACAATGCCCTCATCGACATCCATCACCCCGAACCTGTCAGCCCACGTCAGGCGGAGGCGCGCCTTCGCAGCGCGTCCGCCCGGACCTTTCCACGGCGGATCACCTCAGCGGCGACGCATATTAAACCTCAATCACTAAGTTTACCGTTGCGCCAAAATTCGCGCCGCGCGTGCCTCCCGTCGTCGCGCCTTGAAATGCCCGCGGGTGGGGCCCCCGCGGGCCCGTAGGCGGGGGGCCGCTGTGCCTCCCAGCTCCTCATCCCCTCATCCCCACGCAGAACTCAAGTTGTCTAGCACCAGCCGGCACCCACAACCCCCGAGCACACACGCAGGCGCCACGGCCGGAGCGCCGCGGCGCGCGCGAGCCCGCTCTGATGGACTCGCGCCCGCACGAGGCTCCCTCAGGCCTCATCGTCCCAGCGCGCCCTCGGAATGGCGAAAAACCCCGGGCGGCGCGGACCGTGCGCACTGCACAGGGGGGCGAGGGCGGCTCGCACGCCGTCACAGAAGCCCCGGAGGCGCCGGGCGCTGCTGTTGGCTGCGCCGTAGGGGAGGGGGGCTGGGGGGGCTGGAGGCCTGGAGGGTGTCCCAGCGGCGCACTCAGGGCCGGTGGGCTGCATATGGCTAGATGCGCGTCATGCGTCGCGCGCGCGAGGTTGTAGTTGCCCTGAGGGGCAGCAGCAGCGGCTGTTGTTGCTGTTATTGTTGCTGTTGGGCGAGGCTTCGTGACGGGCGCCGGGCGTACGGTTTGGATAGTGCGGCGCGTGCGGCGTGGCGCGCGCAGCGGACGCCTTGGACGTCGCTGGGTTGCGGGGCCCACCGCGGTGGTGCGTACGCTAGCGCTGCATTCAACGCGTTGCGCGAAACCTGGCTGGGGGTGCCGCCTTGCCGTTGGTGGAATATTCGCAGGCTGGGTGTGGGACGCGTTTTCGGAGCGTACTTGCAGCGGGAGTCCGCTTCGCTGTTCGTTCCCCTGAGGGAGCCGTTCGCGGGGTCGGCTTCGCGTTACATAACTGCCGAGAAGGACGTCCGCGCGGGGACGTTTGAGCTGTACAGTACGCATACATAATATTATTATGGCACGAGCCCAGAAACGCAGACGAGCCGTAAACGCGACGGCACGCTCGCGCATCTCGCACAGGATCGCCGCGCCCTAGCGCGAGAGCGGCGAGTGCTAGTGCGCACTCGCAGAATTGAAGCACAGAAAGGCTAACGTACGGCCGTACGTACACCCGCCCCCGCGCCAGCCCCACCGCACCCAGGCATCACGGCGTGCCCCGGGCTCGCGCAGGGGCGGCGGCCCGCTCTCGTAACCGCCAGCAAATTCGCGAATTCAGCTGCCTGCGCGCCCGCGCGCCTCGCGCCCCGCCTCCCGCGCGCGTACGCGGTTCGAGGATCCCGCTACAAATTCGCGTGCGCGCCGAACGCACGCGCGCAGGGCCCCACCCGCCATCTCGACGCCGCAAATAGCGCGAGCACGGAAGGGCGCGTGCCCTTCGGTGCGCCTTCGCCATCACACGCGCGCGCGGCGATCCCGCCCCGCGCCCTCCGCGCCCCCCCTGCCCCAAAGAGGCATTCGTAAATGAACGCGCCCGCGCCGCCTGCGCACCGCACCCTCGAGCACCCGTCCCATGTTCCGTCCCGCCCCACCACGCCCCGTACGGCATGGCCTCCCGCGACCCCGCGCACACGCCGCGACCCCGTCTGCGGGAGCTTGGGCCGGCGCACCGGCAGAGGGGGGGGGGCGGCCAATAGCGCGGACACGAGGGCGCACGCTCCCGTAATGCCCCTGCGGACGAGCGACGGCGGGCGGGCGGCGCCGGGCCGTGGGCTGCGTCTGCGCTGATGTCGGGGTGCGGACGATTTAGGGCTCGCTTCTCTCGATGACGGAGGGGGGGCGGGTCCAGGCTCGGCGTGCGGGCCAGCGCGGCGGGGGCGGCCGCCATTGGGCAGCACGCGTGCGGCATTTACGCCGTGTCGTCCGAGGCGCGAGCCTGGCTTGGGCCTTGTCGTAATAAGTATCAGCGCGGGAGCAACGGCGGGGGCGAGCGAGGTGCGGGGCGGGGCGTCGACGGCGTGCCAGCCACGGGTCGAGAAGCCGCCCGCCCGCTCCCTCGCCGCCGGACGTGTGGCGCAGCTGCGCCCGGCAGGCAGGGAGGCAGGGAGGCAGCCCCGCCGCGGCGTGCTTCTCGAACGTCGAAGCGCCGTTTGCGCGCGCGCGTGTCGTACGTGCGTGTGCGCGTCGCCGTGGCGAACTGAATGCGAGGAAATAAGCAAGCGCATCAGCGGAACGCCCTCGCGGGCTCTGATCGCAGGCGGCGGAAGAACGGCGGCGGGGCGGGGGTGGGTGCGGGCG
>FTLJ01000785.1:0-14407 GCA_900155495.1 Porogramme epimiltina
CTGGCCTGGTTCTCGGAAGGGTGCCTATCCAGCCTGTTGGCCAAGATTCCCTGTCGATGTCTCTTGTGCGGGGCACCACCGGCTGCAGCGCCGCCTATCGATCGCCCTGCTCGTTGCCCCAAACACTCCAGTCCTGGGCACTGGCAACCACGCGTTTCACCGCACGGTCATGCACAGTGGTGAGTGTTTGTTATCTGCCCCACGCTCCTCATCGCCAACTGTTGGACTCAAGGTATATCTCCCCTTTCCCAGATATAGCCCGCTGTGCACATCCCCGTCCTTTGTGCTCAGCCACCCGTTTTCTTCCAACTACACGCTTCCCCCTGTCTTGTTGTTCCATCGCCATTCCCTCCTCTATCTCGGCGTCGGCTACTTGCACACGTATCAACAGCATTGAATGCGAAAAAATCACCCGTGGACGGAAAATGGGTCGCGCGGCGAGTAGCGGAGGGTGATGACCCCGTGTAAGGAAAGGAGGGTCGCGCGGCGAATACGGGAGGGCGGTGACCATCGGTACGTCTTCCTCCGTCACACTCATCACCCCTCCCTGTTCTCAGCACCCTCCTTACTTTAGCCTTCGTCCATCTTGCGGGCGCGCTTGCATATACTCCGCATACTTCTGTTGCATGTACCCCTGCAACCCCCACGGCCGCCATAGAATCGTTCACCTTCTGCTATCGCGTCGTATTGGTTATGCAATATGTATATTACGGTATACTGGAAGGGGTGGACGTTCGGCTGAGGCCATGTTGGTTGTATGGACTGTTTCGGTGCGTCTCGCTCCCTTGAGTGCATTGTTCACACCGCTCACAGCATTCTGTTATCGTAGCGAAAACGCCGCCATGTGTGATTGCACTGAGTGACTTAGCACAAGTCAATCGCACGACCCTCATATCTGGTCCGTCCCCGACCGAAAGCCCACGACGCAGCTCCCCTGCGGATTCGCCTCCCGACTCGTCGCTCAATGAGCCTCAAGCCTAAGCCCGACCCTCCAGCCCGACCCTCCCCGATCGTCGTCACGCTCCCCTCTACACTGCAGGTTCTCGACTCTGCTTCCGCGCAGTGCAGCCCCCGTGCTCGCAATCGTCGCCGCCGCGCCATGAACGAGCAGGCCGCGCGGCCTCGGTATGTTGACAGTCTCGATCCGGCTTTAAGCATAGCGCGCTCAACAACCTTCCCCCAAACCCGTAGGGTTTGACGTGCTCCCTCGAAGCGCATCTAGCCAACAGTCAACATCTCTCAGCGGGAGAAGCAGCTGCCCGCCGGGCTACGCACGACTGAGGCGTGGGCGACTCGGACGTTCAACACCACGTCTTCCCATAGTCATCTTTTGATTTGTGAGCACTTTTCTACTTTGTGTGGTCCCGTTCCTGGTTGACACGCAGCATGGGCCACGGTCGTGCGGGATTAGCAGCGCTCAGATACGCCCGTAGCAGAGACGGTCAAGCAGCTCCCACCTGGGAGCACGCAGCGCCGCGTCGACGCGTGCGGCGTGGCCGCCCTCTATGTTTTCTTCGAGGACACTTGGCTCTTCAGGGCTGCGGGTCTCTTGATGCATAGGAGGACACTCTCCGCGGGCATCACTGTGTCTCCTATACACGCCTTTGCGATTTCAGGCCTCTGCCACCACTGTATCATGTACCGCTTGATGTATTCTCGTTCCCTTGCGTTGACGTCTGTCATGCTTCTAGTTGTGAACCAATAAAACTATTGTATGTATATGACATCAAGTACTTCGCATGAGGTTACATATACTCCTGGTAGTCTCCACTACCGCCAGCGCAGTTTGGAAAAGCGGCGTTTGAGCCAGAACGAGCCCCGGGCCCCTCGGTCAACGTCTGAAGAAGAAACTTTGGTGGTTGTCGCAGTCGACGTCCCGGTGGGGGAGCCACGTACGACATCGCTGCTGCATGTCTCGCAACATTTAACCAGCGCTGCAGCAGGCAGGGATACGAGCTCCAGTGTATCGGTATCAGGACGCGACTGCGGAACCTCCGGCGCACCATGAAACCCAACGATCGGTCCTACGGTCAAGACTGGACCAGGCCGCATGGACTGCACGCCCGTACCATCGTAGGGCGAGTAATCCCGACTGTCAAGTCCCTCTTGGATGGTCTGACTGTGGCCGTTAGCAGGATACCCGCCATCTGGCAGAGTGCTTAGGTACCGAAACGGAGGGAACCATTCGAACTCGGTGCAAATGCCCAGAGGACTTGAGGATCGATCGATCAGAGGAGTCCCGAGGGGCGTGCTCGAAGCGGGCGCCGACAGGTCAACTTGGAATGGGGCTGGAGCAGGTTGAACAGAACTCGATTGTGCATCTCCGGGTGAGCAAACTTGAGCCACAGTCCTGTTTTGACTATGGACAAACGATGAGAGCGCGACGTCGTTCACCTGCGGCGCCAACAGAGTACGGAAGGACACAAGAGAAAGCACTGACGGACACAAAGCGCTGATCCCTCAGCGTCGCGTTCGGACTCTGACGCGCTTGAAGAAGTTCGGTCGCATATGCTTGTATGAAACAAACGTTGCGAACGCAACGCAGGCAGTGATCGCAGGCACCCCGAAAGACAATTTTATTGCTGAAGGGGGAGATCACAGCCGCCTGCAGTACTCTACGTGGGGACCATTCGGTCGGAGGACCAGCTCTAGACGGAGGCTTGGATAGGGTGGTACTAGTGATCGAGATGGGAGGAGATGATGAGAGCTCTGGAGAGGATCCAGCGGGGAGGATGTTGGGCTCGAGAGCCCGAGTGGAGATGGCCCTCCCTGGCCGGCTTCATGAGGAGGACGGACGGATGTGGCTGGGGAGCGTCTTGGGCCAAGGGTTGACGTCAGCGCTGAGGAAGGGAAGCTAGAACTCGATGTGGCGTGGATGCAGCTAGCGGCCCGGGAGTCCCGGCTCGCGTGGCAACGAGTGTCCTTGCCCTGCGTGGCCTCGTTTGGCAGTGACAGCCAAGAGCCCTCTAAGACTTAAGTGACGGCGACCGCTATGGACCTCGACGCCCCACTAGCCTATCAGTGCTGTCAGCACATTCCACACACCTTGCCGTCATCAATCCCGTAACTGCCAGTTCTATAGCCACCACTCCGCGACAACGCCCCCGCACCACTCGCCTCCTCGGTCGCATTGGACACTCCCCTTCATCTCAAGCGAGCCACCCTTCGCCACTGCCTCTCCACAGGTCCTCCTACGCCCGCCTTCCTGCCTCTATCTCACGCCTGCTCCCGCACATGCGCTGTCTTCCCCCCCCCCCCCTTGCATGCGCATCTCTCCCCCAAAGGCCGCTATCAGGTTTCGCTACCAACCATTGCCGCTGCCAGCTGCGGCGTCTCAAGCACGTACCGCATAGGCTACACGTATCGAAAGGGTCGGGTGTTTCGGTATTGGACTACGGGGAATGGGTAGTAACTGAGATGGTACTGGCGGGAATGGGCTGTTTCGGTGCGTATCTTCTCCTCCTGACCATTTCTCGCCATGCTCAGTACAAGCTCTCATCGCAGAACGAACTCTACCACATGCAATGGCCTTGCGCTGTTAGAATGAGCCAAACCCCGTGGTATACCCTACCCTGGAGTGTTCTCAGCCCCGGCGAACGCGACGCGGTCGTTCCCGCCTTACCTCTCGACTGCTTCAACAATCATTCGATGCAGGTTTCGCCTGCCGAAACTCCTCAGCTGGATATCGCAGACTATCGTTCTTATGATGTTCAAAGTATGCTCTATGTCGTCCTGCCTGTAATTCCTCTTCCTAACCTCTTGCTTTCGCTACTTTAGAGTCAAGACGATCCCAACTAAACACCCAAGACCCACTTCGCGCTTTTCCTGCCGAGCTTCTGCACCCTCGCGGCTCCACCACGGCTGCGCGCACTCTCACTGGGCGACACCCCCTCTGCGCCCGCCGATGCGGCCCTCCGTGTGCGCAGTCTCCTCGCTCTCTCCGCTAGCTCTCCCGCGCCCCTTCCTAGACGCGCGGAGTTCCTGGACCGCGTAGTCGCGCGCATCGCGGAGCAGCTGTACGGAGCACCAAAGGAGGAACTGGAAGCAGGGAAGGAACAGGAAGCCGGCGCGAGGTCGCGCGCGAGTGGGTGTGGAAGAGGCGGCTGCTCACCCCGTCGTGGATGAGGTGGACCTTGTGAGGGATAATGGGGTGACAATTAGGCGCGCTAGTGACGGCGCGCCGGGGTGTGCGTCGAGGCAGCTTCAGCGGCGCTGACGTACGGGTGCGCGTCGGGCTAGAGAACGGGCTCGTCCGTGTGCAATGGGGATTAGAGCTGAAGCGGGTACTCCTGGTACGTCACTCACCTTGCTGACGATATGGCATATGATGAGTGTCGTTGTATCACAGACACACGAGCTCCACGCTGGACTCCCAGAAACATGCCGCTACGCGTGCTAGTGCTGTTAGCGCATCAGGTAGTCAGAGACCACGACGAGCCCAACAACTGCGCTACGATCGTCCTCCCCTCCCCAAGTCCGAAGCGTATCCGCTCTCTCCTCCCTAACGTCACCATTACTACGCCAATTCGACATAGGCGTGACGACGTACGATATGCCGGCACCGAGTTCATGTGCGGAAGCGATGTTATCGTGCCTCTATGTATGCATGCTGGAGCTGCCGATTGTGTCTCTTCGCACGTCACTCAGAGACACGCTGGCGCGGACGCGTCGGCGTGGGTGGGGGAAACTAAGGGGTGGATAGTATATATAATCGATTGTAATTGAGGTGGACGGCACCAGCCGTACAACATAGGATTCTTATGATACATTCCACGCATTTTTTCGCGCTCTCCCGGTTGCGCCGATTCACTGTACCGGGCGGAATGCATGTACTACATTTAGTAATGGTACTGAGATCTCTGGAGAAGGTCACGGTGCTGGTCAGTGGTGGGCGTGGTGCACTGCTGCTGTATGAGGACACCAACCGGAGCTCGAGTTACGAACGACGTCGCCCTATGGTGGTGCTGGTGCAGCTGCGGGAGGGTCTGCACCGTTGTTCTGGGAAAACTGGGTTAGGAATGCTTTCAATTGGGCAAGCTCGGCGAGTGCTTCGTTCAGTTTGCGGGTCTGTGCATCGTGCGCCTCCTTCAGTTCTTGTACCTCTCGATCGCGAGTGGCATTATTTTCCTTCAAAATGTCTTGCATGGCTTCGCGGAGATTGCTAGGGATACCAGCCAAACAACCTATGCCGCTAACCTCGGGGGTGGGCATTTCCCCGAGACCAGCGGAGTTGGCGCTACCTGTGGACACGCTATGTACGCCTTGAGTAAGGGTGTCGACAGAGCTCGTATCCCTCAACCTGTGTGCAATTTGGAGGTGGCCCGTGTTGGGGCTAACAGCAGGGCATGTGGGGACGGACGTAGGTTGTTGAACTGAGGACGAGGAAGTGGATACTGGCATGGGATTTCTGATACAGCTGGTGGATGGTGGGAGGTCTCCGCTAACGGCAGGGTGGACGAGCCGATGCAAATAACTAGCAGGTGGAGGGAGGCGAATGTTTTTATTCTTCTGTATCGTCTCATACCTGCTCCCAGCGAGTTCAAGGCCGAGTACGAGCGTTCGCTCTGGCGCGTGCGTACATGGCATGAACACGAGACGAATTATACGCTCTGTGTCCCCGAAATCATGTGCGCCGCCCGGCCAGTCCGCGATGTGGTCCGTCGCGCAATTGTGCACATATTCTGGCCAGGGCTGGCCCCACGTCGCAAGATTATGCTGGTCCGCCCATGCCCAGTGGCATGGACGCTTCTCGGTCGACGCTTTCGTGCACGTCCCGAGGAAGATGCGAACACTCTCTACCAATTGGATGGATTGACACCTAAACCACATTGTGTGCTTCGACGTCGGATCCCAGGATACCGTCCTGGTGATGGGGAAGAACTTGAGTGCACCTAATGTCTGCATTAACGTCCGAGGAATCCGGAATGCTGTGGGCGCGACGTCGGGGACGAACCCCTGTAGGAGATGCGCGCCGTCTGTCCGTCCGGTCGTGAGCGAGTGGGCGGCGATGTAGATATCACGCCAGGTCGCAGCGACGGGCTTTCCGCGGAAGCGCAGGTTGTCGTCGTCGCCGCCGAGGCAGGCCAGCCTCCTGAGCCAATACCCGGATCTGGTTGGATGGTGAAATGACCACGAGACGTAGTAGAGCTTGCGGGATGGGCCCTGGGTATGGTCATTCGGAGGTGAGTGGAGGAGGAGTACGAGGCGTTCACCATTCTTCTGGCATGGGAGGACAGCGATGGTGACCCCACTGACCTCGGCCACTGGAACGTGACATTTCATGCCGTACGGGGTGACCTCAAAGGAGGATACTTCGCCGTGGGCTTGGCTAGACAAACTCTCTTTGGGCTATTGGAGTATTGATTTGGATATGAGGTAGGAATGAGTTGCGTACAAGGCACACCGTACATACCTTCTCATCCGACTCAGGTAGGGTATTTGGTGGAGTCGATGGACCTGCTGGTGTCCACGGGCACGAGCGTGCCCTCGACGATCCTCTAAACCAACTCGGCGAGGGAGCAAATAGAAATATACTCGGTTGATCCGGGTTGTGGTTGCGATGAGTTTCAGACACAGGTCCCTGTTCCCGCGCATCGTCACTCGAGTAGTGGCAGGCGCCCCAAGTAAAAAGCGTCACGTCCGTGCTCTGTCTCGCGAGCTCCGCCTGCAGCCGCTGGAATGCACGTCGACCCTCCCCGTACATCGTCGGTATGTTGATGTCGAACAGCCCAAGCAGGCAGTACGCCTCGTCCTCCACCCGCGTCGTCTTGCGTGTAGCCGCCCAGGACATGCGCCTCGCGATCGACGCGTGGACTCGGAAGTCCAGCTTGCGCGTGAGGTACTCCTCGTTGATCCACGTGCGCTCGGAGAGAGGGACGCGGAGGTCGTATTTCGTCCCGATCTTCGACCACTCCTTCGAGAAGAAAATGACGAACGCCGGGGCGAGGAGCTCTTGCAGCGTCCATCCCCGCGAGTGCCATCGTGCCCTCTGGAATTTCGACCCCTCGGCGTACGGGTCGTCGGTGTTGGGGACGTCCTCGAGATAGACGTAGCAGACCTCTGAGAGCGCGTACCAGTTAAACATCGAGTTGATCGCCTCAGACAGCTCGGTGCTACTCGTCTTGTCGATGCAGCATGAGTCGATCCAGATCCAGTCGTACCCGTCCCTCTCCGCGATCTCGCAGCATCGACGTATTTTCTTGCAAACGTGCTCTCGCGGGTTTTGACCACTCTTCTTGCATTTCCTAATGATGCTCTCCACTTTCTGGAAGGTTTGCTCGCCTGCGGGATGCTGGGTCCATGTGTGGGACAAGATCGCGTATCCTCCAGTGACGGCCGCGCAGTCGGAAAAGTAGCGGAGCTCGGCGCGAGCGGTGCTAAGGACCCACATCGTTCCTACTCTAGGGGTGGGAGTAGTTAGGGAGCGTGTTGACGACAAGGCTATGTTAACTTACTGGGATGGTGCAAAGCGTTGTCGTGTATCCTGCTGAGACAGTTAGGGTAGAAAGATGTGAGTGTAGAGGAGGCTACAGATGCCAAGACGACGTCAGTTCGAGGGGAAGATCCCTGGTATGAGAAACGCCGTCCCTCTAATACTTAGATGGGCAACTGGGGCGCGCGGCGCACGTGTGGAAGCAGGGTGGACGGCGCGAGGCACAGAAGGGCCATATCGGTGGCTGTGCGGCCTAATCTTCCTTGAATAGAAAGCGCGGTTTCTCGTGCGCAAAGGGGGCGAGCTGATCACTCTTACGCACGCGTTATCTGGACGCTACGACGGTCGTTGTGGCAGGATGTGCGCGTTCAGAGGTACTTTTCCTAGTCTGATTTAGCATGGTTCCATCAAAACGCAAGAGAAGGCACTTGCGGACACAAAACGCAGATCTCTCCGCGTCTTTCAGACTCTGACGCGATTGGGAAAATTTAGTCAGACATGCTTGCTTCGCGAGCAAGTCTTCCCGGCACACCGCGGGCAGTGATCGCAGCCATATCCAAAGGCAACTTTATTACTAGGGGCGGAGAACGCAGGAGCATATGGCACGCTAGATAGGGACCTATCCAACCGGAGGACTGGTCCCGGACGGCGGTCCCGGGTCGGGACAGGACCGGTAGCGATGGAGAAGGGCGGAGGCGAAGAGCGCTCCTGGAGGAGCGACGAGGGTGTTGGGATCGGGGTCGAGGGTGGATGGCCCTCCTTGGCTGGCTTCTCGAGGTGGATGGGCGCATGCAGCTGGGGAGCTTCTTGGGCCAAGGGCCAACGTCGGCGGCGATGGGGAAGGGAAGAGAATGATGCCACGTGGATGACGCGCGCGTGACGGCCCGTCGACCGCGGTCTTGGCGCCCATGGTCGTCTTGTCTCATCGTCGCCCCCAGCCAGCCTGTTGGCCACGAATCCCCTCGATGTCTCCCGTACGGCTCGCCAACAGTGATGCTTCTCAAGCACTCCGAGCGCCACTGCCCTGAACCCTCCAGTCCCTCGGGCCGATGCTTTTCCCCGCGTGGCTACTGGTGAGTGCCCTTATCCGTCTCTCTGTACGCTCCCCGCCCCCACCGCTGGGCTTACCAGATGTTCTCCCTCCCAACACAGCTCACCCTACCGATCTCCAGCGGTCTTTGTTTCCTCCGGCCCCACCCCTACGCCTGTTCTGTTGCACAATGAC
This sequence comes from Porogramme epimiltina, assembly GCA_900155495.1. NCBI lineage: Eukaryota > Fungi > Basidiomycota > Agaricomycetes > Polyporales > Polyporaceae > Porogramme > Porogramme epimiltina. Next base: position 8,658 of record FTLJ01000785.1, read on the forward strand.
TATTCATTCGTCAAGTTGCTCGAATCTCGATGTCGACCATTTGGCCGTGTGCCTGTGACACGAAATGCTGGAGGGGATGGCCACATAGGGAACAGAACAGGGTCGCACGGAGAGTGGTGGAAGGGCGGTCGTCTCAGGTGCGTCCTCCTCCACTGCGTCCACCTCTTTCCCGCGTTCTCACAGTACAATCGTCGATCCTTGTTGCAGCCATGTCTGCACGCGCAGCTTCAAGCCTTCTGGCGTGCACACAAGGCCAGATTTACTGTCCGCACCGCGCCGCCTCGCGCAGGTACGTCATCCTTCTTTTGACCTTTTCTGTCCTTGGTCTCAGCGCGCCTCGTTCCCCGCCTTAAAACTTAGCATCAATCAATGTTACAGCTCTAGCTACCTACGCGTGCTCAGACGCACCAGCTTACGACCTACAGTCCACCAGAAAAACCCCGAGCGGATCTGTGGGATTAGGGCGGCGACCGAGGTGATATTGGTAGGTGGGGTTGTTTCGGTAAGCACCGCCTTCTTCAGTTCCTTTCTCACCGCACTCAGATATCATAGCCTTCATCCAGAATAAGATCCGCCTCGCATGACTCCTAGCCTGGCAGAAGATCGCGCCGTTCTCAGTTTAGTTCCATCTATTAACCCCCGAAGAGCGCGTCGTGGCTCATCAACATCCCTCAGCCACCACCCGCGCCGCGCTGCGCCTGAACTAAGGCCCCAAGGTCATGTTTCCACCTCATCGGACTTCCCCCACGGTGCATCCCCCCTTTCCGCCGCGCCCTCAAAAGGCTCGACCGCACGCTCGTGCGTGGCGTGTCGATACGACATGCGGCCCGCGTGCTGGCGCCGCCGTAGCGGGAAATCAAGGCAGCGCCGCTGCTGGCTCGCCGACCCCAAGGATGGCGCTTCGAACAGCCCCTTCATCAGGTACCGGCCAGCGGATGGCCTACTCGTCTCCGTGTGGTGCTCGGCGCACCCGCCTGTGATGCGTCGAACGTCGCGGCTGGAGACATCACCCCGACAGAAGAGGAACGACGCGCTTCTTCACGACCGATGAGCGCACCGGCACGCAGTCCACCCTGATAACGGCGAAGACGCGTGCGCCGGACGTGGAGAGGTGGTGGATGGCGGCGGCGGCGGCGGGATTTGGCGTGGTTGGCGGCGACGGGGACGGGTTGGGCATGTTGGCGGTGGTGTATGCGTGATCGGAACCGATGGTCAGCGGGCGGGCTGCTGCGTTGACGCGGGCGGTGTGTTATCCAACAATTGTAACGAGAGACATCGTCGACTATGATATGCGTCCTTTTGGTCGTGTAGACTCAATGGACAATCAGACAGACAGTGCGACAACGTGAAATTAGGAAGAACTGTGTGTAGCATACATCCAAGTACAGATCCAGTATAGTGAGCCGCTGCCCCGAAAACACAGCAGTAAGCATTCAATATTCAGAAAGCAGACCTCACTAGGGGAATCTCCCGCGTATGTGCGGCCAACTAACCCCTCCACCGTGGATCAGGTTGATGGCCGTCTTGGTGCGGCACATAGTATGTGTCCTGCCGTGCATATGCGCCTCTTGAGTATGTGTGCGCGGGATGTGCCGGGGTGAATGCCTGCCACCCAGAAGCTACTATGGCCGAGGGGCCGCTGGGGGCCCCCTGCGGTGTATACGCGACCTGCGTGTATGAAGGAGGAGACGAGGCCGGCGTGGGCGGAGAAGCGAAGGTCTGAGCGGCAGAGTGGTGGGATCCATGCATAGAGCCCCAGGGTTGTGGAGCCACAGGCTGCACGAGGCGGTTGTCGGTGAGGGGAGCGTACTGCGTGTGAGTTGGCACTCTCGTCTGTACGAATTCAGCGAGGGCGCGCTCGATGGCCTCCGAGATCAACTCGCGCATTTGCGCGCCGTGCGCTTCCTCCATTTCGCCCAACTCGCGACGGTGAGCTGTAGCCATTTCGTGCATTTCGCGACGGTGGGCTGCCGCCATTTCGTCCATTCCGCGACGATAAGCCTCATTCATGGCGCGCATCTCGCGCTCGCGAGTCGCGTCGCGCTCCCGCAGACTTTCGTGCAGCTCGCAATCGCGTGCAGCATTTTGTGCCTTCAGTGTCTCGCGGAACTCGCGACGTAGGTCGCTGATGGCATCCGATACATTGGTCCTGGTGTTTTCCTTGGAGATCATCGCCAGGTTGCGTGCCCCTTCGCGGCCCGCGGGGTGTTCACTGGTTATGGATAGATCGCAAAGGTCTTCAGCAATGGAGTCAACGGAGCTGGTATCACTCGAGCGGTGCGCGACGTGGAGACGGTTAGTCCTAAGGGCAGTGGTGGACCCGGAGTTGGTGGGGATAGAGGAATGCCGGCGAGAGGACGAGGAAAAGGACGCTGGCGCGGAACTTCGTGAATTGGCTGTGGGACCTAACCTGGAAGCTACGTACTTGACAGGCCCTTGGGGGAAACGGCGGATAGGCTGTGGGAGGTAAATATTTGCCTTCTTCTGTATTTCCTCGTACCTGCACCCGACGAGCTCGAGGCCGAGCACGAGCGTCCGTTCTGGCGCGTGAGTGCACGGCGTGAACACGAGACGAATCGTGCGCTCCGCATCCACAAACTTGCGCGTGCCGTTGGGCCAGTTCGCGATATGGTCCATCGTGCAGTCGTGCACGTATTTTGGCCAGGGCTGCCCCCACGTCGCAATATGGTGCTGATCTGCCCATGCCCAGTGGCATGGATGCACCTCAGTCGACAACTTGTTGCACATCCCGAGGAGAATGCGAATCACCTCGGATGATGCTGGGCTGTCGTACGCAAGTACCATGGTGTCCTTCGACGCCGGCTCCCAGGATACCGTCCAGGTGCTGGGGAAGAACTGGAGTGCACCCAACGCCTGCACTAGCGTCCGGGGAACCCGGAATGCCGTGGGCGCAACGTCGGGAAGGAACCTTCGCAGGAGATGGGCGCCGTCTGTCCGTCCGGTCGTGGGCGGGTGGGCGGCGATGTAGATCTCGCGCCAGGTGGCAGCGACGGGGTTTCCGCGGAAGCGCAGGTTGTCGTCGTCGCCGCCGAGGCAGGCCAGCCTCATGGGCCCGTCACACCCGGATCCAGTTGGCAGACCAGTTGGCAGACGAAATGCCCACGAGACGTAGTAGAGCTTGCGGGATGGGCCCTGGGTCTGGTCGTTCGGAGGTGGATGGAGGAGGAGTCCGAGGCGTTCACCGTTATGCTGGCATGGGAGGACAGCGATGGTGACCCCGTTGACCTCCGCAACTGGGAAGTGGCATTTCATGCCATACGATGTGACCTCAAACGAGGGGACCTTGTCGTGGGCTTGACTGGGTGGGTTGTCCTTAGGCTAGTGGCGCATCGATTCAGATACGAGGTGGGAACGGGTTGCATATAGTGTACGATACACATACCTTGTCGTCGGGCAGTGAATTTGATGGAGTCGATGGATCTGCCAGCGAGGGTGTCCACAAGGAGGAGTGTGTGTTCGACCATCCCATAAACATACTCGGCGAGGGAGCAAATAGAAATATGGCCGGGATATCCGGATTGTGGCCGCGATGACTCTCAGATAGAGAGCCCTGTTCCTGATCATCGTGACTGGAGTAGTGGCAGGCGCCCCAAGCAAAAAGCGTCGCGTCGGTGCTCTGCCTCGCGAGCTCCGCCTGCAGCCGCTGGAATGCATGTCTTCCCTCCCCGTACATCGTCGGAATGTTGATGTCGAACAGTCCAAGCAGGCAGTACGCCTCGTCCTCCACCCGCGTCGTCTTGCGTTTCGCCGCCCAGGACATGCGCGTCGCGATCGATGCCTGGATTCGGAAGTCCCACTCGCGTGTGAGAAACCCCTCGTAGATACCTGTGCACTGCCAGCTGGAGAGAGGGATTCGGAGATCGTATTTCGTCCCGATTTTCTCCCACTCCTGCGAAAAGAAAATGACGAACGCGGGGGCGAGGAGCTCTTGGAGCGTCCATCCCCGTGAATGCCATCGCGCCCTCTGAAACTTTGACCCTTCGGCGAACGGATCGTCGGCGTGGGGGACGTCCTCGAGATAGACGTAACAGACTTCGGACAGGGCGTACCAGTTGAACATCGAGTTGATCGCCTCTGACAGCTCCGTGCTGCTTTCCTTGTTGATGCAGCATGAGTCGATCCAGATCCAGTCGTACCCGTCGCTCTCCGCGATCTCGCAGCATCGGCGTATCTTCTCCCCAACGCGGTCGCGCGGGTTTGATCTAGTGCCCTTGCATTGCTCAGTTATCTTTTGGACGTCCTGGAAGGTCTGCTCGCCTGCGGGATCCTGGGTCCAAGTGTGGGACAAGATCGCGTATCCTCCAGTGACGGCCGCGCAGTCGGGAAAGTTGTGGAGCTCAGCGCGAGCGGTGCTAAGGACCCACATCGTTCTGGCTCTGGAAGTGGGAGTGATTAACGAGAGTGTCGCCGGAAAAGCTATGTTGACTCACTAGAACAGTGCAAAAGGCCTTTGTGTATCCTTTTGAGACCGGCGGGGTGGAAAGGTGGAGAGAAAGCGACAGATGTGAGGATGACGTCGGTTCGAGGGGACTCGGGGAGGTTACCGGTATGAGAAATGAGCAAAGCGTCGTCCCTATAGGATATATATACCAGTGGATCGAGCGCACAGCACACGCGCGGAAGCGGTGTGGACATTACGAGGTCTGGAAAGGCTATGTGGGCCAGTGTGCAGCTCTAATCGTATCAAAACTTTATAGAATAGCGTTGTTCCACGTACCTCAATGGGGCGAGCTCATTGCTCTTCCCCATGCGCCAGCCTGAGTCTAGACGCGACGAGGGTCGCTGTGACAGGATGTGCACGATGTGAGGTTATTCTCCTTCGCCTGGTCTGACTTGACATTATTTCATGAGAACGCAAGAGAATGCACTGACTGACCCAGAGCGCCAATCTGTCACCACATCGTTCCGACTCTGACGTACGTGTCACTTGGAGAAGTTGGGCCGGCCATGCTTGCCCCAGACGAGTCTTGTTGGCACACCGCGGACAGTGATCATAGCGACGACGTCGAAAGGGGATTTATTACGAGGAGCAGAGGACGCAGGGGCATACAGCATGCTACATAGGGAATGATCCGATCGGAGGACTGGTTCTGGAGGGCGGTCAGGACGGGGGCTGGGGGCGGTTGAGACGGGCGGAAGCGAAGAGAGAAGGGGTGAGGATGCTGGAATCGAGACGGAGGGTGGCGTGACGCTCCGTGGCTGGCTCCTCGAGGTGGACGTGCGCATATCGCTGGAGAGGTTCTTGGGCCAAGGGTTGACGTTGAGGGCGGTGAGGAAGGAAAGCGAGGCCGGTGCGCGCGACGGCCCGTGGCCGGGGGGCGATCGTCGTCTTGGCGCCCGTGCCCGTTTTGTCCTCGGATGTCCTGCTTAGGGTTCTGTGCACCTGATCATCACGCATCACCGGTCCCCCGGACCATGCATGTGGGCCCCCCCTTGCATGGTCCAATCGACCGCGTTCCGCCCCCAGTAGCCACTGCCAGTAGCACTACCAGTATCTCATTTCCTTATACAGTGAGGGGACACCTCCCCCACTGTTTCCCGCGTCAAGTCCACCGCCGGCAATGGCCGGCGGTGGCACGCGCTACGTCAGCACATCACGGCAAGGCGCGCCGCCATCAGCCGCCCGCCCGCACCACACCGCCCGCCCCCCGCCCCCCCCGGGCCCCGCTGTACCCCCCACGCCCGCCCCCGTCCCCCCCCCCCCCCCCTCCTTCTTGCGCCACCTTTTT